>JAIPMN010040968.1:0-16183 GCA_020650975.1 Apostichopus californicus
CGTTAGTCGATTGGTTTGTTTTGTCAACTTATCATCCCCGTTATAATGCAATAATGACTTAGCCTAGCCTAAACAGTACTATGCCTAACTTACACTTCGGTTAGCCTAGGTATGTGGCAGAATCATAGCCGGGCTACAAAGGTGGTAGCCAGTTTGTCAAGCCGACTATTCAAAGTCATTCGAACAAATATCTGAAAATGTGAAACCCGGATAATGTGAAATAATTAGGCCTAGGCCTAATGTTAGTAAGTACTTCGTAGTTGGTAGTCTAGCATGGTGATTGGATGGAATATTATACCTTTGAGACTTGAAATTGCCGTTTTTACATGTATTGTCTATTGATACCATATTTATTTATTTCTCTAGGAGTATCGGCACCAGCAATTGTGCCATTTTGGTACATATTTAGGAAAATCTGTAGACTGCTTAATAAATGGAATGCATCTGAAATTCACATGGTATACCCACTAGGGAACTGCAAATGCTATACTATTATGATTATAACAATATGAAAGTTACTACAAGAAAGGATTGGAAGGATCAATTGGGGATATTTCTTCATTCTCTACAATGGAAGCAAACAGGAACAACTAAGCTGATATATACTGCAGACTAGCTGACCAGTCTTTCACAAAATAGGGTGTTTTATCCATCCCCTAAAATTGAAGGTTCAGGAAGATTTGGGAAGTTGGGCAATATCCAACCAAAACGTATAGTACGATCCAAATATGTTGGGTTTGACTCTGCAATAATATAGGCTATATAAATGCAGTGCTAGCATGAGTGTGCAGAACACAATGGCATTTATTTTATACAATTACTTCTTGAAAATGTAAGTGATTTTTCTCCATGCACAAAATTACACACAGCCCATGTCTGATGTCAAGTTAAAAATAAAAATTACAAATAAAAAATTCCAGGAGATTAGCACATAACATCAGGAGACCATGAAAATGTTATTAAAATTCTATGTGAATTTTGTAGGCAAAGTTGTGCAGTAACTATTCCTTAAACTGATAAGTTGTCATATAAATAATATAATTTGGACTGTTCATATTTCAGAACACACAGAAAAACACTTTGAAAAAGCTTTAGAACTTATTAGCATGCTAAACTTAGAGGCAACACTTCAGTGTGTGCTCTAAAGTTAAAGTGTACATATTAAATTTTATGAAAATGTTCAAAAATACCTTCTTGAAGGTTCTAACTTTTCAAATAATTGCCAGATATTGATGAGTGTCCAGTTTCAACAATTAACTGTCTCAGTGAGGAAGAATGCTAAGAGTGTAAATGTAACATAATTGTTAAAGCTTTGAACAGCTTAAAGTTTTAAACATTTTAGTTTGGCCCAATACTGTTGATGTTTCAAAATCTATTGTGGCACAAATGCAACAAAGTAACAATCTCTCTTGGGGTCATACATCTGGCATGGAAGGAGTTTTTACGTTTCAATCACTACCAGGTATTTAAACTTTCAGTAAACCCTCATTTTTATTTTGCTTTGCAGGTTAATGCCCACCAAACACCACTATGGATCTAATTGAACCCTCAGGACTGACTCTCAGTGTTGAATCACTGCAAGAATTTCAAGTCCAGGAAATTGGATTGGATGGACAAGAAACATATGCTAAGTGGGTGAATTATTGTGTATTAATATTATTATTATTATTATTATTTTTTTTTTTGTCAAAGCACATGAACTGTTCTGTTTTCAAATTATTTAAAGTTCGAATCGTAGACAAAACAGTTAATGATAAATGAGCGCAGGATTTCACAGATTATCAAATTGAGCGTGGTCTTAATTTGTTTGTTTTCAACTTTTCATACATTACAGACCAAAAGATAGCTCACAAGATTAAAGTTTACTGTGACTTTTCTCTTCTGTCATAATTTTATGAGAAGTATCTGTGGTTGTAACATAAGTCTCTGACATTATTTCTCTTTTTCAACATTGCTTTAAATTTGAGTAGGTTAACCTCACAGAATATCTTTATGATGATGAAGTTATTACTATTATTTATATTTTTTTTGTACATAATACATCACAGGCCATTGTCTATGTCAGAAAACTTAGCCAAGTTAGCCCACAAGATCGACTTTTCTGAAGAAAATGAAGATAAGAAAACTGATGATGCAAGGAACGGTCTTCCGGTAAAGGAACAAGAAGAGAAAGAGACGAAGGAAGCGGCAGCATTCCAGAACCAGCAAAAACCCTGGGAGTCAGTAAAGACAAAATTGAGGTAACATATCCACATAACTCTGTTTCCCTCATGACTGGGGTGGGCAACCTGTGGCCCGCAGGCCACATGCGGCCTGCCGTGATTTTTTGCGGCCTGTGAGGTGTCTCAAGAAAATGAAAAGATATCTATATATTTTACATCATCACAAAAAAACGAGCTAGCTGCTTAGAATTTATCAGCACTAATGATGCTGTCAGGTAGGCCTATTATCCCCATTAATTATCAACTGTACTGTATTGACATTATGTTTTTGTGAATACAGATTAAGTACACACACCTATTTCTTGAAAGTCCTCGGAATCAAAGATTTGAAATCAACAGCAGGTCGTTGGTTAGGTGCGGCCCAGTCAATTTTTCACTCTTTATATCTGACCCATTCATTCAAAAAGGTTGCCCACCCCTGCCTTATGATCATAAGGTGTCTTCGATAATCTCTCCCAACAGGATTATCATATTATGTTAATATTAACAGTTACTACTTACAGTATAAAGACTTAACTAATATAGAGGGAGTTTGGAGAGCCAAATGAGACGGATGGGATGTTTTTATTAATATACTGCCAACTCATGTGTATGTGGTTGTGCCATATGGGAGCATTTGAGATGATGATTTGGGATATTGTTAAGTACTTGAAACTTAAGTTTTGATGTACAGAGGGTTCATCATCTCCCAGAAAATAACAATACAGAATGATGGGTTGACTAATGCATTGATTTTCTGATAGATGATAATAGCAACATTTTTAACCATTAACTTTAGAGAGAATAACTTGCTATTGGTTTCAGGGGTTTGTTCATCTTCTGAGCTTCAAGGGGTCAACAGGTTATCTCAATTAGGCACAAACTGGAACAAGGAGTCAACACGTTATCTCAAACAGTTTAAGAAAACTTGGCCATTTTCTCAAAAATATTTCACAGTTTATAAACAATGTCATGTAACTCTCAACAACTATGAAAGGGATTTGTTAGCTCAAAATTGGTAAAATAGGTCTATACTGTTCTTTCTGGATATTGAAACACTTTGGTTTAGAATTCTATACTGTAAACTCATTATGAGTGAATGACACGGTTGATGCCCACAAGGGCTTGCTGCAAATTGTCTCTGGTTCTCACTTGCTTAAGATTAGTGAGATAGTTATTTTGAACTTTGAGGAAATTATATGGCAAGGAATCACAAAAGCCAACTGGCTTTCTGGGTTTAGCTTAACATAAAAATGAAATCACATATGAATACAAACATTCAAACACATGTTCTAGCCTTAATTTCGAACCTTGGTCGTTAGGACCTTAAAACATTAACCGCCCTCGACGCTGTTGTCGATATTGTTTTGCTTTGCTCAAAAATACCGTACGGGTCTGACAGATTGGCCATTTTCAGACTATCAGAATTCAACTGTATTGTAGTGATTTGGATCAACAATATTACCAAATCCTCGGATTTTAGCTATAAATATTGTAACGCAAAATAGGCTTACATGCAGTTGAGTTAAAAACTTGTAATGCAAGGGAGAGTCATGTACTACAGTTGTCCCTTGGACGTAAACTTGTATCCATTGAATTGAGCTTCAGTGTCATTATCCAGTGTTATGAGTTATTAAATGTGTGTGTTTTTATTTTTATCATTTCTTTATTGCAGGGATGCACTTACAGAAGTAAGTGTGTTATATGATGTTATCAACATTGCGAGAATGAACCGGGAGCCCCCTTATCAGTACATGATGCTTGAGAAGGTCTCAGGGGAGACCAGCTCACCAAATAATGAATTTGCTGTCAAACTTTTGGAGAAAAAGAAGGTACAGTATTTGTAATTATCTTTTGCTCTGCAAGGCTGTTTCTATTTTGTTTTTATAGAATGTCTACAGTGTAACATCTGTTTAGATGTGTTCGAATGTTTGTCTTTCAGACAAACTTAACCTCTCAAGAGAATTTTGCCAAATTACAAATGTTCTGAAGTAACTAGGAAAGAGTATCTGTGAAGCAATGTCCAATTATCGAAGAAATGTTTCAAAGAAAACGTTTCAATTTTGAAGTATTCCTGGTGATGTTGCGTGCAGATATTGAAACCCACATTGACTGTAACCGTTGGATTATAATTAAATCATTAATATGTCTCCCTACAGTTCTGTGGGAACCAAATTTCAGTGGAAAAGTTTAAAAGAGGTCTGTCAATATTTGAAAACGAAAGAAATGATTGATCCGAGGTCAACAGAAGCAGATATTTCTGTAACAAACTCAACAACTTTCGACATCAATGTTATAGTAACACGTTGCACTTTTCTAACATAACTTTTTTAGGATTTGACAAATAAATTTTCTACATCCAGAGTCTTGAGGTCGCTGCCAAAATTTTGCAAACCGGAGCAAACCGTATGAAGCACAGCTCGAGTTCAGAAAAGAAGGCTTTGGTCGAACAGAGGAACTTCCATAACGAATTACTTTGTCTGAGGCAGAATTGGAGGCTGAAGAGAGTGGGCAATAATATTCTGGGAGATCTTAGTTTCAGAACATGTGAGTGTCGTGCATCTGGTCTGCCAGATTTTGAAATCAATTTCTTTTCCCACACGATAAATGTTTGTTTGTTTTTGGAGTTTTCACAGCTCAATCTACATAAATATCACACATTTTCCCTTCTTCTCAATCACAAGTATGTAGTTTCTTTGTTTTTTGATGGAACTTTAAGACATTTTATAGTAGGAAAAGTTGTAAGTAAGTTGTATTTAAAGCTTCAGCCAGCGACCCATCTCACTGTCAATTAGACGTCCAGGCAATTGGTGAAAAATAAAAAATTAAAAAAAAATATAGGAAGGATTGTTGCACATAGCAGTGAGCCAACTATTTATATACAAAGGCACAACAAATACCTGATGTGGTTTAAAAAAAACAAAGTGAGATAGAACTGATGTTCAATTCACAAGATACTATTGGGAAATGGAGACAAATTAGTCCCTTTAAAAATTTAGACATGATGCAACCATTTTGCAGGCATTATACACATTCCACGTTGAGTCAAACTAAAGTATGGAGAACTCTACTCCTGGCCACAAGTTTGACACCCATGCTGGTGTGATTGAACCCTTATCTTCAAATGAAATGTATAATTAAATTTGATAAGGTTGAAATACGCAAACTCTAAAAGAGCATTACACGTCATACATTCATTCTCAGAGATCATGTTTGGAGGATTAGAAGTAATAAGAATTACCCCCAATGCAGAAAAAAAAAATTGTTACTAATGTTAAAACTTCAGCAAACATAAGAAAGTCACACTGAAAGTATGCTTCCTGTCTGGAACATCTTTTTTATCTCCTTTTCACACTTTTCAATGTCTATAAGTAATGAAGAGGGTCAAAAACCTCCACGAAAGTAGATTGAAATAAATAGCAGTTTTCATCACTCTAAAGATGGTCAGCATTATGCTGGTGACCTTGATGCTTTCACACCTGTACTGCTTCATCTTCTACAGCTGGGTCCAGATTCTGGCACACGGGAACATTTGAAGTAACAAAGACGAGCGAAGAAGAGTTTGAAGAAACTGAGAAAAGGGGAGTTCCTCCTTGTTCGTTAAAAGTTACCGTTCCGTCCGATCTGGAGGGCACCAGCTTCATTCGTGTTCTGATCCAGGAAGGTAGAAATCAGCTTTAATAATATCTGTGAAAATTTTGTGAACCTTTATTGCTATTTTGCATAAATTGCCTAGCAACCATTTGCAGGGTGGAGATATCTCATCACTGAAAAACAGCTGAAAGCAAAAAAATGATATCTTAATCCACCGAAATAACACCAGGAATTTATGAAATTACGGCAAAAACCCCAAAGGAATGTAATATTATGTGAAATCAGTAATACAGCTGTTGCCTTTTGGTTATTTAAAGTTAATGCTAAGTGTATAACATAGTTCTTGGGAGTTTTATATTAAGTAACAGCCCTATTTTCAGTCGAATACAAAGATATTTGTCATATTTCACAGGAGAAACGGAAATTGCATCGGCCTACCTGAT
Organism: Apostichopus californicus; assembly: GCA_020650975.1. NCBI lineage: Eukaryota > Metazoa > Echinodermata > Holothuroidea > Aspidochirotida > Stichopodidae > Apostichopus > Apostichopus californicus. Next base: position 6,239 of record JAIPMN010040968.1, read on the forward strand.
GCAGTCCAGCAGAGCTCAGATTTCAATAGACTCTCATTGGCAACAGAGACTAGAAGCTGCTCAGAATGTTTTGTTCTGCAAGGAACTATTTGCCCAGGTAGGCTTCATTGTTGGTAGTATTTCCACTACTTTACTAGCTATGCTTGGAGTGTTAACTAGGTTAATACTTGATTGTAACAGTTATCCAACCCTTGACCGGAATAAGCTATGATGTAAAATGGTCTCAAGTACTGTGATGTAAGTGCAGAGGTTACTCACATTTGCATTCAACCTTTGTGTTTACAGTGTGTGTGGATTAATAGATTTACATTAGGAATTTTACATTGACATGAATATGCCTCCATGAATCTTTCTTTGTCAGGCTATGCTGCTTTCAAGTTATGTACTGGTATTATTAAACTATTTGGAACTACAACTTTCTCAAAGCTATCTTCCTTCTTTTTTTTTTAGATTGCACGGGAGGCTGTTCAACTGAAAGCACCAATTCCACACATTGTTGTGGGTAATCAGATCATATCCAGCATCATTCCAGGTGTTCAACTAGTTATCAGACTATGCCATGACTCTAGCATGAGCAGTAGCAATGTAAGTCACATAATAAATATATAGTGTGGAGTCATCAGATTATGTCATGACTCTAGCATGAGTAGCAGCAATGTAAGTCATATAATAAATATAAAGTATGGAGTAATGTAAGTCACATATTAAATATAATGTATGGAGCAATGTAAGCCACCTAATAAATATAAGGTGTGTAGCAATGTAAGTCCCCTAATAAATATATGGTATGGAGCAATGTAAGTCACATAATAAATATAAGGTGTGGAGCAATGTAAGTCACATAATAAATATTATGTGTGAAGCTACTCATTAGACTCTCTCATGACTCCAATATGAATAGCATCAATGTAAGTCACAACATTAATATAAGATATGGAGCTAGTCATCAGGTACTGTCATGACCCTCAAATACTGCTAACTACTCAATTCACTTGAAGATAATTTGATTATTTTACAAGGTTTATTCTTTGTGTCTTACACAGGTCAGTGCCCCTCCAGAGAAGAACGCACATCAGAACATTGACCTTGAGCAATCCCTCCATCAGTTATTGAGGGAATTACACCACAGTAATTTGAATGGTCCCACCCCTAGGCCTGTCACTGCATCATTCAGCTTCAACAACAAGAAGAGGAGACTAGCTGGCCCCCTGGCATTAGATAGGAGAGAAATAGCAGAAATTCAACAGACGTGAGTTAGACCTAAAACTAAATAACGAAGAAAGACATGCACAATAATAATTATACTTAAGTAAAACAACAAAACAAATTGAAGTCATTATTATTATTATTATTATGATTATTATCATAATTATTGTCCAAAGCGTCTAATGTAAGTTTGTTAAAACGATCAGAAAATATCATCATTATTTAGCCTATCGGTGCATTATTGACCATTTTTCGATATGATTGTTTACAAAAATTCTTTCTTTCTTTCATCATTATTACTATTATCAATATATGTCTAGTAAGTCAATCATTAAAAATTGAGTAAATGTCCTTTGTGACTTAAGTTTTACACAATTATAAAAAATTAAGTAAGTACATTCATGAATAGATCACTGCTGTAATATGTTGTTTTTTTATCATTATTATTATTATTATTATTATTATCATTATCATTATTATTATTATTATTATCATTATCATACCCAGGGAATGTGTTCTTGAGAAGATACTGAAGCAAAGTCGTCACATTGTACTAAGAGACAGGTGAGCATTAAAAGAGCAAACGGATTAGAACCTTAAAAGAGGCCGCCGGAATTTTATTCAAGTTTCAAATCCTAGCAAGCTCTTCAGAGGCTAAACATTTCAAGAAGATCCTGCTAGGATCGAATTGTTAGGCCAACTAATTTTCTAAGTTTGCTAATGCCTTCTCACTTCTTTCTTCTGATCCTGTGCAAAACAATTATGACTTTTAGAGTTTTTGAGAGTAAGCTTTAAAGTAGTGTCTCTTGGCCTATTCTTCTCCATCACTTCCCTCCACCCCCTCCCCCCCCAATCCCTCCCCATGCCCATCCATAATAACCTTCAAGTGTCTTGTTAAATTAACATGATACTCACACTGCAGTTAAACAGCTAAGATTAACAGTGTAAGCTTGTGTTGATGTGATGTTAACATCTCATAAGCAGTAGATAAGTAATACCTCATGTTAACCCAAAATTGTTGGTATAAATAACTTTGCAATCATGTTAGCTCTGCCACTTTAAAGTGAAATTTAGATAATCATTTCTTAGTTTCTCAATAAGTAAATTGATGTTTAAATGGCTTGGTTTGTCAAATGTCAATGACCATTTTCCTCACTCCCCAATTGCACTTTCAATTTGTATGTTTCATTAATCATAAACATACACATGATCCATGTGATAGACACACTCAGTGCTTTAAAGTTCACAGAAGAGTGCTAATGATTTTCATTTCCGGTAGCTTCATAACTATCCATCCTGTGCTAACGTCCCTCTCTGACAGAGTCTAATAAGTGCACTTTGGCCAACAAAAAAATGCACATATCACATGGCTTATAGATTATGATCGATATAAGTATCTATTTCTTATCTCCTCCTTTTTTTCTTCGTTTGAAAAAGGACTGCTAAGGTACTGGATGACATGGCAGCCTCTACCCAGGATCCCCTCATAATGGTCCACTGGAGCGTTCTCCAACAGCAATTACAGGCCACCGTCAGAGTATTCATATCCTCTCCGGGATACGAACATTTCGCGAGGTGAGAGGCCCCTCCCAGATATGCATATTCAGACATTCATGTTGGGACTATAATTGTACTTAAAATAACATGAGTGAAAATAAGAAAGTTAGGCCGTCTTGTGATGATCCAGAACCATATCTGTATACGTTTAAGATATGTTTAATAATTTTTAATAGGGTATGTTATATTCTGTCAATTTTTAACTAATGCTCAAGTAACAGCTGCAGAGACATCATTTATCAGATTGTCTCTGTAATATTATGAATGCCTATTTTATCTTTAGGGAGTGGGGGGGGGAGAGTGGGGGTTTAGTGCTGGGGGCGGGGTTATCAATTATTCAATATAAAGGGCTGACAGTGTGCATCATTTAATTACCAGATTTAATCTAAGATGGGACAAAGAGATCAATGTTCTATCTTTAGGGAGTGGGTGGGGGGGGGGGAGTGGGGGTGTAGTGCCGGGGGGAGGTGTTTATCAATTATTCAAAATAAAGGGCTTACAGTGTATATCATTTAATTACCAGATTTGATCTAAGATGGGATAAAGAGATCCATGTTCCCCTGTATTATTTTCCTGGTATATTACTTTCTCCTCCAGGACATCAATGCAACTTAACATCGGCTATGAAGACATTAAAGCAATCCTCAAAGATGGCAGAACCGTCCATCTCAGCTACCAAGAGAAGGATTTACGGAATCTTCTGACATGTCAAGTGAGTCATATTAATTTTGAATCGTGTGAACGAGTAAAGGATTCAATAGGTGGATACATTTTAAGAACGGGTTTAGTCAAAAGGTGTCATTCAATTTTCGATAATCTGAAAAGTTTACTAACTCCTTACTCCAATCCATTTCCAAACTCTGTTCATGAAATTTTTCATTTCTATTTTGTCTGTTCATAAATGATATTGCCACTAACTATTTTGCTACATATATCGCAATGTATTGTAACAAATATTGTGAATATGTTGCTAAATTTATTATAATGTATATCACATAAATGATATTCCTACTACTTTATTAAAGTAAGAGTTTTTGGGTAGCACTGGATCAAAATTGAAAACAATTTTCTCTTTCAGTTTGAATTGCATTTGTGTGATAATCTTCATCAATTTTTTTTTTATTAACTATTTCTGATTATCTTTAGATCTCAGAGGACAGAGTGAGTGCCGTATACGACCTAGCCAAGTCACTCAGAATGCAGATCATTCACTATAACTTTTTTGTCGGAGTTGGACCACCACCAAAGCTGGGAAATGCATCAGCTATTGTGTTTGCCACTCCTAATGGAAGAAAGTATGTATTGTCTATTTCCTATTCTTTCAAAGCCCCCCCCCCCTCTTTGAACACTGTTTACTGAACCTACAGAGTTACTCAAAAAAACAAGAATTTGATCATGAAACTAAATCACCCTCCCAGATTTTGTTATCACCTAAATGAGTGATTTTACTGATTCCATATCAACTCGAAACATTTAAAAGAATTTCAGTTTTGTTTCTCTTACTTTTCTAATGAAGCCTGACTAGCCAATGAGCTGCCAAATGTCATAATACCTATCACCTGACTAGCAATATTTTGAATATTTTTCAATATTTCCAATGATCAATATGTCAGATGGCTATGTTTTGTATTTTGCAATTTATTCTATGAACAGTGTTGTACTCATTTACTTATTAGTCTACATGTGACATAAATCATGCACTGCTCACCAAAACTTAAACCTAGATCAAGTGTCTCATTTCTTCCTTTTCAAAGTATGTCTTTTCCGTTTTTCTACTGATTTTTTTTAGATTTTGATAACAATATATCGGTAGCTTTATTCTGTCGCATCTCTTTATACTGTAGGATGATATCCCTGCGCAGTGATCCCGTAGAAGGTCCCAGAGTTATGATTCAAGACGAACTGAACACGAGAGAGAAGTCGGATGTGCTAACAGATCTCAAATGGGAAGTCTTCCCCTCTGGCTTTCAAGAGGTGGATATGACCAAGATCCCTGGAAGAAACTTTGTGCATAAAATGGAACTTTTAATCGGGAACCTTGCGCATGAATAATAGATCCAAATTATGTAAAGCAGCCGTCTGCAAACTTTAAAGCCCACGACCCAGGGTCTTCCACGGGGGCTGAACCACAACCCACCAGACTCCCCCTACCCTCCACTTGCCCTCCCCACCCCATTATCAATGTTCAGAATGCTAGCTGTGATGATGAACTTGGCTGTTAAAGAAATAGCTTAATCAATGCTTGAAACTAGAGGTTTCTGATATTTGGAAAGATCCTTTGATTTCACAACATTCGGTTTGCAGCCCATGGTGTGTGCACCGTTGGTTAATAGCATAACAGGACGGTACGTCAGAGTAGGATACGGAGCCCAGTTGACTGTAAGCAGACCTTGTGTATCTTTGTCATCATCTTAGAAAGAGTACAGGAGATATTTGGACAGTATTCCTAATCAGCTATGCCTCGATTCAAATTGTGTTGTAGTATAGGGGGGGGGTGAGGGGGGCAGAAGAGGGTTGAATGTGGCACACTTCCAGGGTGAAGTGGGTGGGACATGAAGACTTTAACTTGAGGGTGCAAATCAAAGAATTTATTCATTTGACCTCCCCTAACAAAATGAATCCTCTGTGCATTTTGTACTACAAATTCCAGTATGTGAACATTTTTCAACAAAAGTGCACTTTTTTAATTGCAATGGATTTCAATGTTCCTATAAAACATCTAGATGGCACTTCTTAATTACAAAACTTGAAACAGGGTAACTTTCATTAAGGGAAAAGGGCACTTGGGCCAAGATGCTTCTTCAGTTTATGGCAGAAGTCCAGGGTGACATGTCCCTTGCTACACTGAATTGTTTTTAGTGCCAGGTCAGACTATAAAACACAAGGTCTTATTTTTTTTAAATAAGAACTTTACGCACAAAACATGGGTGTCCAGACAGAAAAATAATGGAAGAGATTTGCTGCTGGCTTATTTCTGATGAGCAATTTGCTTGACATCATATCATCATTGGTCTAAATAAAGTTTGAAATGATTTTAGAGTGGAGTTAATTCACAGAATATGGTTGAATTCTATGTGGAAAATATGGTTGTATTATATGTGGCATTATTACTGGCTGTCACAATTGCAGATAATTCCTTCAATATTCCCACTGTTACAAATGTTGATTTATATGTTTGGGTGGGGGGGGGTGGGTGGGGGCGGGAGGGAGGGAGGGAGGGAGGGTGGGAGGGGGAGGATTTGATTTGGATACAGAACTCCTTTATAAGCAAAGAAAAAGTTTTCACACATTTTTGGGGGGAGGAAATGGGGAGGGGTGGTGAATTGCTATTGCTTTAAGCAATAAAATAATTTTGTTGGTAATATTTGCCATTAGTAGGAGAATAAAACAGATTTCTATTACAACAAGTTGACTGTCAGATAGACTTCAGCAGAAAGGGAGACTTCCTACCTTATGTTTATGTCATAATCATGTAAATACTATTTTTTACCTTCACTTCCAGCTTTGAAAGCTGTAATAAAACGAAAAAAATGAAAATGACTTGTCTTCTTTTTTGTTGTTGTTGACATTTTGTATTTGATAACATTTGTGTTCATTCTTGATATATTTCAGTCACAGTGGTAGTATGTTTATAAAATAACGTTCTTTATTTGTGAACAAAGGAATAGCTGATGTTCAAACCTTGGTGACATGTGAAACTAGAAATATAATTATCCAACAGAACCAGCATACATTAGAAAGAAACAGGAGGTATTAAAGTGCCCACAGAGACTGCATTAAAAACCACATCGCTTCTTCACCGGAATAATGGAAAATGGAACAATGCCACCTGACCACGTGCCACCTGGTGCAAAAATAGCTACCAGGACAGTGATCCAACTGGCAATACTTGGTCCTTGAACAATTGGTGCATTTATTGCCTTGGACAAGGAAATCAGCACCCGACCTGGCGTTGTCTGACGCAGTGGTACATCAGGTTCTGAGCTGGTATACCAATATGCCCCTGTGTCCCACTAAATGAAGAGCCCAAAGAAAGGACGGAAAGACAGTTTTAATATGATTTAAAATATAAAAATAAATAAAAGAAGGAAATCCACAACCATCATCATTTCTCAACCCTTAAAAAACAACTTATCCCTACCATGGCTTGTTCAAAGATTATTCTTGTGAAATCTTCAGTCGGAACATTGAACACCATCATCAAAATTCAAAATAGTGAGAGAAGGGTCCGTTTGTGTCCATCCTCAACACTTGTCTGTTTCCATATGTTCCATGCTTTAATGTACACGCCGCTTCCTTCCATTTTGCATGTCCATCTAATATCTTTCGACATTGTTCGACGTAGGCATTGTACAGTTCTAAGCCTTGTTCTTTGGCAATATTGGAATGGTACTGCATCATTTTCCCCTTGGCTTTTCCTCCTAGAGTCGCCTGGGGGACGACTAGTACGTCTCCCGGGAGATCTAATATCGATATGAATTTTCCATTTTCTGATTCACTCAGTCTGACATTCATTGTGGCTTTTGCTGTCAAGAAAGGAAAGATAAAAGATGGGAGAAAAAAATTGTATGGTTTAATTTTCCCACTTTCCAAATATTATTTGCACTGCGTCATCAAAATATTATCCAATTCTTTCAAAATGCTACTTAAGGCTTTTTTGCTCCAAACTATTAAAAGATTTGCGTTTCATCAAAATTATTATTCTGACTCTGACACTTGTTTTGATATTAAAAATATTCAATGGAAAATTAAATAATATCAAATATAGGTAAAATTGATTAAACGAGTACTGTACACAGGACTGAACAATTTGGGGTCATCAATAAGAAAACATGTAACAGCAAAAACAATGGAATAAGAAACAGAATCTAATTGTCCAAATGAACCTTTGTTCTAGAAGGCCTCAAACATTTAGAAACATCAACAAAATCAACAATCTCTAACATGAGTCAATACATAATGGATTATCTTTCAAAGCCAAAAAGTTTAATTACAAGTGAGCAATCTGTAAAGTTCTTTCTAATGAATCTCTGCAATTGTAATGCAGCATAGGGTAGCACATATATTGTGATGTTCATCTTTCAGTTCCATTTGGATACATAGTTATAGGTATATGTTGAAATTATAATACAGGAATAAACCTCTTTTCCGTACCCATTTTCTCTACTGTGGAAGTATCTGCTCCTTTAAGGAAACAAATGTAGATTACTGTCCCTCTGCTGATCTGCAAGATAAAGATGGAAAGAAGTTAGTATTTGGACACAAAAACCAAAACCAAATGTTAAAATGGAAAGCATACCTTAGTTGGTCTCCTGCTAGTCCTGAACCCTGTACAAGCTATTCTGAAGGAGACATTCGTATGGCACAAATTAACTGTGTGAAAGGTTTATTCTCCATTTTTTGCATCACTGGGTGTGTTCACCAATTTTTTTTGTTATCTCTGATGACCACTAGAATGAGATATCATTTTTAGGAGTGAGTGATACAAAATAAATCTTGTTAACCAAAAAAGTTTTTAAGAACTATCAATTGAACGGACAACAATTCTGCATTTGAGGTTTACTTGAATGGTAAGAGTTAGTTTTAGTCTTCATTTAAAACCATGTTCAATTTCTAACAGCTTACCTCCACATACTCAGCTTCTACTGTATCAGATGGAGGTTTAACTTGAAGTCTAGCTGATAAACACTGCTGCATCACTACTCTACCTCTTTGAGATGGAGCTTCTCCTGCCATAACTTAAAAAAAAAATCTATATAAGAAAACGGATAAAAAACATCAAAATTGTAAGTAGCAGATTATAACACATTACATTGGTTTTGCCGTCAAAATAACTTTGTATGTGCTATAACCAACGGAAGGTTTTTGCTCATGTGAAACATGTTGTGTGCTGCTTTCATGCAAGTGGGTGAGGTGGGGGGGGGGGAAGGGGCAGGAGGAAGCAAGAATACCCAAGTCTGCTAACAAAATGTTGCTGTATGTGTTTAACTGATCTCTGCATTTGTTACCTAACACTAGGGGTAATAATAATAAATAATAATAACTAAGATTTATAATGCGCTAATTATAAACAAAATAGTTGTCAAAAGCGCCATACATAAAATATGAATAGAAAGAAAAGCAAAAACAATAATGCAACAATGAAATATAATTACAAATCAAATTGAAAAATGTTTAGCATAGAGGTAGGTTTTTAGTTTAGATTTGAAAAGTGATTTATTAGGTATACATTTTAAATGGTTTGGGAGGGAATTCCACAATTTGGGACCAGAAACTGAAAAAGCATGGTTGGCATAAGTAACCCCATTGGTCCTAGGTTCAAGGAGGGTAATAAATTTAGACTGACGGGTGGCACGCTTGTAATGCTTTACTATTAGAAGTTCTGAAAGGTAGTTTGGAGATAAATGGTTATAAATACAATTGTGGATTAAAATAAGGACTTTGAAATGTATATGCGTTTCAATTGGAAGCCAGTGTAATGCTTTAATAAGAGGGGTAACATGTGTAAACTTAGTTTGCTTGAAGATAAGTTTGGCAGCCCAGTTTTGAATTTTTTGCAAACGAATTACCAGATTTTTTGGAAGGCCAATGAAAATAGAATTACAGAAATCAAGGCGGGATGTAACAAAAGCATGGATTAATTGCTCACTCTCTTATCAAATCTCTTTGTGCTTGATCTATTTTTCACAACTTTTCAGGTGGTCTGTGACATTAATTTAAAAAAAAACTGATCCTATGTCTAAAAAAATATACCCTATCAAATGCGGCCCTGCAATTGAGCCATTGGTTCTGAATTCTTTTCAGTGTATTTTAAATTCGTTATGTACGGTTGTTGTTTGCATACGAGCAAACACAGTGGTGTAGGAATATAGGACGTGTGAAATGAACAATAAAACTCGAGTTTTGATCAAATAGTCTGGGAGCCTGTCCCATATGATTTCACCCGCATTTAGCCCAGAAGGTTTGACCCCTTAAAGTTACTAAGACCATCAAGGTCATTCACAAAAAAATTGTCAGCTCAACCCCAGTGGTCGGGTTTGGACCCCAGACACCCTGAAAAAGACCCCCCGGACGGGTTTGTAGAGGACTGCAACTTTGGTAAATCGGAAGTGCGCCCTCATTTTCAGAAGATTAATTACGCTCAATTATTAATTCATCAATGTCATGACTCATGCTGGGTCA
>JAIPMN010040969.1:0-11981 GCA_020650975.1 Apostichopus californicus
ACAAAAACATACATTATTTGTACAAAGCCTGATTTTCTGTACATAACATAATTATAACTCTGTACATAACATAAAAATAATAAATAATTTGATATAAATTCATATAATAAATTGATACTTTGGAGAGTTTCGCATGTCTTTTATTGTTATTTTGAGACATCCTTTGTCAGTAAACCAGCATTGAAGTTGTATAAATACTTTCTGTGTTGTGCTTGTGACAAACACAACCTGCTTATTTATTGCAGCCATTTATGACTTTGTCCAGTATGTATTGATTAAACACCAATTGGTGCGGTTGCCTTACCAAATATTTTTGACACATTCATTCTATTTCTGCCAAAAAATTTACAGCAAAGCAAGAGTAATAAATGTTGTGTAGCAATGCAAATAATTTAATGGCCTTCCTGTGGTCTCATATCCAAGCAGTTATCTGTTAGAACTACTTCACATATACCCTCACATACCTGCTTCATTGGTCACTAAGACCCTCCATTCCACTGAGCTTTCATCTTCTGTTACAGTGATGGTGTAGATACCAGTCCTTGCAGATGTCTCCATGGTAGTAGGTAGGGTAAGAGTAGAAGATTCACTGTTGATGTCTGTTGTTGCTTCATCTGGTATTCTAGGACTATTGAGTGTAAACATATAACCTGGAGAATCTGCCGCACCTGGAAGAAGCACTGCTTTATCAAATGTTACACTGGCTGTTTGGGAACCACCTATGTATACTTCAATGATAGTTGGATTTGTTGTGGTTGCCACGGGACTCCTTACCACAGCAACATAAGGAGGATCAGACTGACCTGGTAACAGGAAAAGAGAAAGAAAAAAAATTACTTGATAATGGTTTGACAATGAATGTGGGAGAAACCCGCAAGGGTTTATGGATTACAACTAAATATACTGCACATCACTGACAGAACAACCATGCAGCTGTGAAGCCACACAATAAGTGAGTGTCTGTTACACACACTAATAAAAAGCAATCAACTGTAAGATTGATTTTGACATTACATTATTTTTTGAAAGTGCTATATTAGATGCTCATCAGCACCTGGCGCATGTTATACTAGGGTAGTAAAATTAATGGGTGCGTGATGGTCCAATTAATTTTCAAATTGAAAAAAGAAAATTCAGAACATTCACTTGGACAAAAGCTAATGAAGTATTACTGATAAAGTTGTAAGTCACATATTTCGTTCATTTTGAAATATATTTATATCTTACTGTTAAATCCACTTTCTTTGAAATAATCTAGGCTATCATGTAAACTTTGAACCTTTCTTTTCCTTATTTTTATTTGTTTCTTCTTTAAGACCACTGGAGATCACAGAGATAATCTTTGCCATTTTCTACCAGACAAAAAACAAATGTGTAAGCCTTGCCACTCCCCCCTCCCCCTCTCCCCTACCTCCCAATCAAGCTCTCTGAAACAAATAGAACTGCAATAGTTATGAATAAACAGATATTTTAAAAGATATGTGGTGTTCAAAGTACAGACCCATTTAACACTTAGTTTATTGTGCCTCTTTATGAAAATATAATTCATAAATTTGGTCAACATCAAATGGCCTTGGACCTCCAAATTGATGGCAACTGAGAACTCACTTAGACTAACATAAATATCAAATATGAATTCACCACAGCTGAACATTCTGACTTACTGTACAACTTACTCCATTTCAAAGGTTTTAAAATTTAATCCTTTGGCAACCTCGTTTGAACTTTGAACTGCACCAAGAAATAGTATATACCATTCAAAACTCATACAGTGGCTTCATCTACATACAATAAAGTATCCTACAAGATCCACAAAAGCCGAACTTGTTTTGGAGTTTGTCTGTTTACCTGCAAACCTCAAAATGAATTTTGACCTCCACCAAATACACTCTAGCAACCAGATTTTTGACAAAGAGTGCTATCTACATATACCAATTCACCTTAATTGTTTATGTTGAATCTAAAATGCTAAATCATGAAGGGTCATGTACTACCAAATTATTTGATTCACCAGAACTGTACTTGTATTGTAAGCTACTTCCGGCTGTAAACTATTTACAGTACTTTGTGAATTTTAGAAAATCCATGCTTCACCACTTTCTGCAACTTAGCTTATATCAACTTTACATGCTCTGAAAACCAACTTTATTACATCAACTAGAAGAATTAGTTTTTCATGCTGCATTTGAAGTACACTCCAATGAAAGTTTAACAGGTTTAGGTGGTGCCCTTATTCAGAGGGACAATGCAGGTGGCCCAAACATAGTTGCATAATTTGAAATATTCTGTTACAGAACTGGAATATTTGCCCGTTGTATGGGTGTTTGAGAAGTGACGACCCTACATTGAGGGCTCTCACATAAATGTGTTCACAGATCACCAAGCCCTAAGTCTGGATGTTGAGAAACAAAGTTTGAAAGGGACATCGGTTAGATGGGCATTCAGGCTTCAAGAGTTTGATTATGTAGTACATTACCATCCTGGTGCACAGAATCTTATTCATGATGCCTTATCTAGATCAACTTCTTTCCAACTTTGTGCTGTTGATTATAACAGTACTGCATGCTATGATCAGGAGTGCAAAGGGGACCCTGCAAAAGTGGTCAAGTGGGTATAATGTGATGAGTGTCATAAGTGGTATTATAATGCCTGAATATGACAATTCAAGTAGTTGATAAGTTAAATGAATTGTTTTCTTTGTCCTTAATGTGAACCCAGTAAGGGTAAGGTGGTCAATTCTTTAGACGGGAATCTAAGTGTTGGATCGTTTTGCCTGATCTCAATGAGTTCGATCTTTGTCAAGGTAGAGATCCAAAACTTGTAAACACATGTTCAAAAGATACAACAGACAAACCCAGTTGATAACAAGATCCACGATCGCTTTCAGTTGAATTCTGATGGGCTGTTAATTGATCAGAGTACAGGGAAGCTGGTGTTCCAGAAGAATTGGTGCAGTTATTTTTCACTTTCATGGTACACCAACATGTCCACACTTGGGTGTTTGTAAGACAGTAAAGAGGATCGGCAATAATTATTGGTGGAAGAAACTTAGGAGGGATGTTGAGACATTTGTTAAGAGATGTCGAGCATGTCAGTACGTTGTACCTGTATACCAGAAATCATCAGGATTTGTGCAATCAACAACTAGTATGCATCGATGGGAGGTCTTGGCTATGGATTTAATAGGCCCTTTCCCACAGAGTCAAAGTGTTAGTATGTACATCTTGGTCGTAACTGATCACTTCTCACGATTTAGCCTACATTATGCTCTGAAGTTGGCCAACTTACCACACAACAACTGTTAAAATATTCTTCAGATGTTCCTATAGCTTTCAACCAACATTACCTGGTCCTAAATACTGTTAATGCAAGAACATTTAAATTATGTTTAATATCATCTTGCTACAAGAAACTGCTCTATTTTCATTATCGTACAACGTATAAGAGTGACGTCATATGTATATTGTTTACTCGAATATATAACCTCTCTTAGCACACAACAACTCTTTAAATATGATTTTGATACCCCTCTGTTACTTTCAACCAACACATCCTGTTTCTAAAAAGTGCAAGAACATTTAAATTATGTCGTTTCCATGTTGCTGTTACAAGGAACTCCTGAGTTTTAATTTTCGTCCAACCTATAACAGTGACGTCATATGTTTATTGTTGTCTCGTAAAGTATTACCTCTTTTAGCATCCAACAACTATTCAAGTATTCTTGGGACATTTCTTTACAACATCCAACCAAGACACCTTGGTTCTAAATAGGTTTAGTAACATTTAAAAACTTATCATGTTGCTGTGAATAGAAATTGCTGATTTTAGATTTAGCCCACACTTCGTAGTGAGGTCATTTGTTGTTTACATGCAAGATAACATCTCTCCAAGCATCCAACAACTCCTAAGATAATTTCAGGACATCCCTCTATAACTGTCAACGAAAACATCTAGGTTTTAATAAGTGTAAGATCATTTAAATGCCATTTTCATGTTGTTGTGACAAGGAACTGCTTTGTTGTAATTGTCGTACACCGTATAAGAGTGACGTCATTTGTTTGTAGTTTACTCAAAAAATAACAACTCTCCAATCATCCAGCATCGCAAAAAATGTTCCCAGGACATCACTCTACAACTTCCAACCAACAGACCTTGGTACTAATTTGTGCAACGAAACTCGGTTTTTAAGCACTCTTTGAAGCCTGCCCCGATGGACTACTGTTTTCAGATGTCAAATTACGACTATAATTTAAAAATCCAAGTCTAAATAATACAAACTTTGTACCTTCATTACATGCTATCCCAGTCCAGGGTTCTGCACACGCATTGGCACAGTTAGCCACAACTTCACTGAGTGCATCCCCTCCACTGGAACAGGAGCAGGGTAGGTTGCAGAAGTCACCATAAACACCAACAGGACATGGAACATCTTGATACACAGTGCACGCAGTGTTTTAAACTTAGAAATATGTTTAAACTTCAAAATAGTTTTAAAGCAAAAACAGTTTCATCTGTTAATCCTTAAAAGAACAATTTTGCCTAGTGAATTAAATATAGGTCCTTTGTTATTAGAGTTGTATGCTGACAAATGAGTTGACGCTACCGTTATTTCTACACTACAGCCTGGAAGCTAAATGATCACCATCTCTCAGTTTATTTATCAATATTTACATTTGTGTAACTACCTTTACTCTAGGCTTAATCCACATGCAGTACCAACATTCATTATGCCAGCCTTTACTGCAGGCTACAGTTATCTATGCTAGCTTTAGCAAGGCATGAGGTAAACATACTGTATACCAAGAGGCTTCCCTTAGTAGGCATTGGTTATATGTGCTTCATGCAATGCAATGATCCTAACACCGTCGGATATGGAAAAGTATACATTGATGTCCAGACCGTTCAAACTCCAAAGTCAAAGTTACTTTTTCAGACAGTGGAACATCAAAGCAAACGCTTGTTTTGCCAAATAACAAAATTGCTCTCACTTTTTGATGATAGGTGATTCACTATGTCAAAATTATCCCTTCTTTCTTAGTTCTATAGGTTGTCTGTTATGTCATCATCACTTGTGTTGTTCTTTAAATCTGTTATAGTTAACTTGGTGCTGCACATGGTTTGCAGATCCACAAGACACTAATTTTCCAGTTACCTACCTTGACAATTTGTTCCTCTCCAGCCATCCTCGCATTGGTTATTTTTACACACACCTGTGTCTAAGGCACAGAGAGTGTTATTTGCACAATGACACTCCTGTTTACAATCAGCACCAAACTTCCCTCTTTCACAAGCTGTGGAAATGAACAAAACACCAAGTATGATGATGTCAGCATCCAATACTACAGGTTTATTCTCAATTTGAATGCAATTAACTTGAAAATCTCAAGAGAATGAGACTATTTATACAGTATGAGAGCAATGCATCTGTGAAAGGCTGAGTGTTGCTTTCATCTAACCTTAATATAAATTTGTTATTTGTTAGACATTTAGACTTTAACATGGACTTACACTTAACCATCGTCCAAGAGACACATGTATGCCAAATATTAAAGAGACGTAAACTATGAATGGTGATGTTGTTTAGCTTGACGGGGATGTCGTTTTTCATTAACATTTTATTTTCAGTGTTCGAATGGATTCATAAAAATATTCATATACAGTATAATCTCAATAAAAGTTGCTCAATTTGACAGCACAAATAGATCAGGAAGATACTATTTAGTGCAGATTTGTTGCTCGAATATGCTGGTTGTGTTTGTCCCTTTAAAGTGCTGCTGAATACCAGTATGAGGCACGTACACTTCAGACGGAATTGCTCCTCATTATAGTAGGCTTCCTTTAATACAACTTGTGTGCTTCTAAGTGTAATGGCATTTATTCTTGTATATATTCACAGATATCTCCATCAAATCAAACATGAAAATTTATTTGACCTGGCCCACTGCAGCTTAAAATATTGCTGTGACTTACTCCAAGCAAGGTTGCAGAGAGGGGATCAATTGTGTTTATTAAATTATGGTGGTATAAATACTTTTAAGAGCCAAGTATCTAGGCCTATGTATAATGTTTGGTCTATATATGTTCAAGGAAGTTTGGCCATTGTCTTTACAAGTCCATCTTTGCTGTGACATTTTGTCCCCAGTGAAGTCTTTAGCATGAAGATAAATGCTTGGTCTTTGTTCCAGTCTAGGATAGGCCTCCTTAAGTTAAGTAGTGAAACACATAAACCTACACTTTAGGCTAGCTCTAACATCACTGGTGTCATGCGTTCCCTCATTTTGCGTAAGCTCCCTTAAGTACGGATTGCCCATCTATGAAAATCAGTCAAATAGGCTAGGCTAGAGCCAATAGTTTTAAATGCAGTAGGCCATGAATTGTAAATTCTTTGCATAGGATATGGTGGGCAATAGATGACCAAATGGACTGCTTGTTATGTTCTTTTGTAATCAATGCTTCATCAACTTTGGAAGGTGCCATATATGACTATGTGTGTTTACATTTAGACCCGGAAGTCATAGTGTCACTATGTCATCTTACATGCAATAAATGTACTGTTATCAGGGTTTTGAGATTCAACAGCATTTCTACTCTAGTTTCAGTTTCTACAGCTGTTGTATTAGTATTTATTTATAACTTGTTTTTCGTTCTTTTCAAGTTAACGTATCAAGATGTTGCATATTTACAGTGGAAGAGAAATGAATTTCAGAGGCAAGTACTAATAATAAAAAATTAGCAATTTCTGTTTGTTCATCAAAATCTGACTGAAATGTATACCCTATTATTGTACAGCATGCATACTCTTTAGTCTGTTCATATATTTCAAAGAATAACGACATATTGGTATTGATACCTTCTGTACAGTTTAGTCCTTTATAGCCAGCAGGACAGAAACAGCCAAGAGGATCAGGATAACAGATGATTGCACCCTGACATCCATCAGCATGGTCATCACCAGAATCATCACATTTATACTCAGCATTCTGACCAAAGACATTCCTTCCATGAACTGTTGATCAAAACATGATCAAGACATTAGTGACCTTGACAACAGCTGACGTATTAGTGACATAATCTTACCTATAACATTCCTTCCTCCTGCTGTAATAGGAGGTAAAGTTGGATCCAGAAATATTGATATACATGTTGATGAGAATAAAAGCACAAATAGGGAGGAAAAAAGCTAACAGATCAGTAACAAAATCTGACCAAAGACATTATTGCCATGAACAACTGAGTGGAGACAATTAAAGTGCAATACATCATAATGTAATTTAATGTTATATCTCAACTTGAATAATATTTCTGGCAACAGTCCTACTGATCAATCACACAATCTATAACATATTCCTACAAATATACATACAGATGATGCAAGGAGACATTTATATGATATTTTATGTTCATGATCCAAGTTAACATCTCTTAATGTAGGACTAGAAGCTATCCTTTTCTGCGGTCAATCGTTAATGAGAAAAACAATGAGGAAATAAATATAGTAATGAAGGTTCTGTTGAATGAACTATAAGGGCAAAGATATTATTTCCAAAGTGTGAGAACATCAATTGACCTTAATCATGATAGCATCAGAAACCTTAGAGGATCTGTTCAACTAGAGATCTATTGGTCTGGGTGCTTATACACTAGATCTGGATCAGATCCACTGATGTTATCTGTCCTTGTTTATCTTCCCACGAGACACAACCATAGGTTGGGTGCGAGGTCAAATAACCAGATACCTCGGGTCACCTTTAATGTAGGTTACCATTGATATCATCATGTGACCATCATTGATGTGCACATTTACTCTACAAAGGTTAATCTCGACTTTGAGATCAGATCCTGTTCTCAGCCAGCATCAAAATAGTAGGATCTGATCCAGATCTGAATAGCCTTTACTCTACAGTCTTGGTCTCGACGTCGAGATCAGATCCGGACCTATGGTGAAAGCACCATTAGCATCATGCATATATGCTTTATTACCCCAAGGAGAAAATTAGAACTGAATAATGCCATCATCTGTGTTCCTATAAGAGTTCCTACAACAGTTTAAAGATAAGTTAAAGTACAGGATTGAAGACATCATGCGTTATACTTTAGACAAATAAAGAACTTACTATTTTCACAATTGTTTCCACTAAATCCAGGAGGACAAAGACACAGACCAGTTAAATCTGAGCAAACTCCTCCGTTTATACACGGTTCACATGTATTAGTACAGCCAGGTAGACTCCACATGTTCTCTGGACATTCTACAATTATTGAAGAGTGAAAAATATCTCAGTATGATTGATCAATGAATGAGAAGTTTTTGCAGAGTAATGGAGTTGTACTTAGAAATAGGGTGTGTTGGTATATAAAGCAAAAACAGATACCTATATATACCAGCTGACGAATACCTGGTATTACCAGGTATACCAGGAATTTTTGCAGAGCCGCTACTTCCAGCATAAACTGTACTATCGAACACTATCATGAACCATATGGACACTAGCCTAACCTATGACAACGGTTTTCCCATTAATGTTTGTTTTTCGTTTGCAGAAGCTCATTTAAAGATTTGATAAAAATGAAAATAAAGTCCAAACAATCAGTGTTGTTTCCATTTCTTTCATTTCAGGCTAGACCCTATTAACAGTATTATAAATTCAAACCATTATCAAACACTCATCCAGCGACTGGATTGCCATTCCCCCTTCTAACGTTACCATCATACTATATTTAGTACACTATTTAATGGTATCCAATGAGAACCATTGTATTGGAATCTCTTAGGCCTTAGTTTTCATTTCTCTATCCCTTTTCACCTCGTCTCAAACCAACCACAATAGAGATGGGCCTACATGATCTACTCAATGTAATCAGCACTGTACTGTGTATAGTACTAGCACACAAATATGTACCCTGCATATAAAACACTAACAGCACTGTACTGTGTGTAGTACTAGCACACAAATGTGTACCCTGCCTAAACAGTAACAGCACTGTACTGTGTGTAGTAAGTAGCACACAAACGTGTACCCTGCCTAAACAGTAACAGTGCAAATGTACAGTACAGTCCAATGCAGGGCCCAGTCCAACTACAATCAGCAGCATATAATGGGTATTGGACTGTCAACGTAAGAATTCGGATAGTAATGCGCAGGGAATTTATCTGTTTGTCCTTTCATTGATCTTTTGTCCGGTTAGCTCTCTTGGTATGTGCTATGATTCATCTATGGTGGTGATCTGCATAAGGTTTGTACACACACAGTACAAGCAACAGGTGCAAGGGCTAAGATTGTGCAGCAAGAATATTTACAGTTTCGGACTACGGGGAGTGGTCAATTACAGATGTTAAACAGTAGCAGTGGCAATATTCTCGAGTTCCCATAGATTATCTGGCTCCGTAATTTAATCGGGTACTATTTTTACCAGGTACTAAAGTTTTTTCCGGATATACTGTACCTGGTATTTTTGGTATATTAGTTTATGACTGATTTCAATACCATCCTATTGGGTATGAATGAAATACCAGGTATATTTATATAGACGCACCCTACTTAAAAAATATCAATGTAAAAGTGATAGATGTGTGTGATTGTTGTGCATGTTTTCTAACTTCTGTCGATACTGTGCAATATCAATCAATGTGCAGTTAAATTATCAATCATCTGTTAGTATTTTGCATTATTTTAGGTCTTGGAAATTTATCAGGTTTGGAGGCTCTAGCCTAGGGAGATGTTATCACAAATTTTTTCACCAAGTGCTGAAAATTCCAAAACTTACTGGTGACACCACAACCTTACCACCCTCGTACTACCGTGCCTAGAAAGAACTAATAACCTTTTAACACTGTGTGCCCTCTATGACCAGCCCCACCTGTCAATGGGCTTCCTTTTCATGAGACAACCTCCCCTCTCAAAGTGATCACATAACAGGAGCTGAGGGGTAGTCTTAAATGAAAGTTTATATCCGCTGGACGTGAGCAAATTGCTGGCTAAAACAATGCATCCCGGACAGAGAATCCTGCATTCGTAACAATGCTGAAGACTTGCCATTTATAAATCTTGACCCAAAATTCCTTTCTTCAGTCAAAACTACCACTGATGATAAACACGTGTTCATGAGAGGGTTTTCTGTTTCCGTGAGTTAATTCAGTCAAAGACTGTCCTTTCCACAGAATGCAGTTGGTATAGAGTTAATTAAGCTCTCATCACAGTAACAACAAGGTCATATAAAGTGAATAACTATTTTTAATTTCTGTCAATTATATCATTTCATGTTAAGTACTGAAATGAAGAAACCTACATAAGCATTATACATAAAAAAAAAATGTGAAAATCAAAAGAAATACACACCTCTGACAATCACATTCATAATAGCATGGACTTGGTTATCGTAATCACTTTGTTTATGGCACTCAAAGACAACAGATTTCGAAGCACTAACATCACCACAAGATATCTTTTTCATACAGGAGCTGCCTGTTGACCCGTATGGATCCCACACACCATCTCTCCTCCAACGAAGCCTTGCCGTAGCTACCCTTGACTCAACCATGACAGTCACCTTATCTCCCATTGATGCACCAGTGGAATATTCCAAAGCTTTAGTAGTTGCTGAAAAGAAATTTAGACAGTAAGATAGTGATACAAGCACACAGCCTATTGTAGTTACACATTTGTTGGATATTATTTTGATGTGCTTTGTCATGTACATTAAATCTGCCATGAAATCATAATTAGGGTGAGAGCCAAACCTGGTCAACCAGAAACTTGGAATTTTATGTTAATTCAGTAGGAAACATTCACTTTTAGTTTGTATAATATGAATTTAAGAAAGAACATCGCAAACTTGTGTTGATGGAGACCCAATGCTAATTTATGTCAGAAATTAAGAGGGACAGAATTTGATTAAAAAGACCTAACTATAGATTAGATTTGTCAATCAATTCAAGTTCCTTTTTTATGTTCGTGAGCTACACATACTTTACGCATACATTTTAGCACAAATAGTTCCAAAAAGGTTTTCTAAAATTGGAAAAAATATCATAAATTAGGACAAACTTATCTCTCACATTTTCAGACATCTAAGTTTATTTCACATGTGCAGATGGAAAAAATGCTGTGATAACTCTCCAAGTATCAACAATTTTAATACTCTTAACACATTACAACTTACATTTATAACAAAATTACAGAGGGGGGGGGGGCAGCACTGTTAATTTTTGCGAGGGACAGAATTTCTACACGAGAGACAGAATTTCAAACAGCAGTTTCATTGTCATTTTACTAAGGCATTGCCAGGTGACCACCTCATACATTGCTGAATCTTCACCAAATGGTTACATTACACATTTAGCTAATTAAGCTCTGAAACCAAAGATCCAATTGTTACAGTCTTCTGAAAACTGTTGCACATGGATATTTCTCTGAAAATGTTGTCATTGGGATCACGGTAAGTTCCCAATTTTGGACACTTTTAACTTTTCACTGCGGGGCTCATTTTTAAGAAAATTTCTACGGTTGTTCCTCGGACAACCTTACCTTCATATTGGTTGTCTGGAGAATTTTTTGGTTGTCCAAATGAAAGCACTTGGATTTTTATGATTGTGCGCCTTGCGCTAGAGCCATAATTAACACTAAAATGTATTGATTTAGCCTTAACTGTAGGTGACTACTGTAACGTTAGGCTACGCAGGCCTAGTCTATCAACCTGAAGCTTAAGTCTAACACTTAGTGACTAATCTAACGGCGATCAACAAATCTCTGGGAACTATAGTGTAAAGTTATAGAAATTTTATGTGGTGTACGAATGACACTGTTCATGAAATCATTTGGGTTGCTGATTTCCGTAATTGTTTCTGATCATTTCCAGAGACAGAGGGTAAACCCAGGGTATACATCAAGTACATTGCAGCAACATGAGTACATGCGGTATGCCCACATGCACAGTATAGTACTGCAAACACGCTGTACTCCAGCTAGCTTGTCATATGTGCG
>JAIPMN010040970.1:0-11765 GCA_020650975.1 Apostichopus californicus
TCTCTTTTGATGTCTTCAATTTACAAAACGGATATAACATGATCGGGGGGGGGTTACGTTCCATGTTCATTACACCGTAATTGTAATTTACGATATTCTCGTCCCTGTCGACGGTATCACACACCTCGCTCTATTTTATTTACCTGTTCATCCAGAGGAGGATCTGTTCGTCTTGCTCTCTCTTGAAGAGGTTGTGACTCTGGTGGTCTCTGCTCATCTCCTCTTCGCTGATGCTGATGTCCGTGATCTTCTTCATCACCTCCTCGCAGAAGTTAGCGGGCAGACGGTCTCGCTTCTCCAGCGCCTTGGCCACCCTGGACGCCAGGCAGTAACGCCGGAACCAGAGCCACCGGTGGGCGTCCGTACACGGCGGCTTGACGTCCAGCTGCAAGTCTCCTGCTAATGCCACCAGTACCTATTTAAAGGATGAGATTATAGAGAGAGAAAAAAAATACTGTTGAAACAAACTAATTTAATACCTACTGCAAAAAATGTTACCTAGCCTTGTTTTCACGACACCTCATCATCCATTCACACTTGTTGATTTTTTTCCCTTCCCAATCCCCTCCATCTTGTTTCCTTCTTTCGTGACTGCCCCGCCCTGGATTGCTACCTCTCTGTTTGTGTTGTTGTACTCCTCTGCAGAGTTTAACTCCGGTAGCACATTCATCTCCAGCAGGCTCTCTAACTGCTAAATGAAGCCTTGTTTTCACCACACATCATCGTCCACCCATACTTGTTGATTTTTCCTTCCCATTCCCCTCCATCTTGTTTCCTCCTTTCGTGACTGCCCTGCCCTGTCTGTGTTCTGTGCGTGTTTTTGTCCCTTCTGTTACTGTTAAATGTCATTTAGCCTCTGAAGAAGATCCTGCTAGGATCGAAATGTCAGGCCAACTCACTTTTACACATTCTCTTACACAGGCTCTCTAGTGGATAAGCAGTTTGCTAACAGTTATATTTTATGTTGTTAAATGAGGTCACGATTATTTAAGGCATAATTGATACCTAACACACAAAACTAATAAACATGGTTAAAAATGTTCCTTTTATTACAGAAAAGGATTATCCACTCTCAATGACCTTTGACATGGCTTCATTAAGAAAAAATACAATTTACCTGACATCCTGGAAAAGGCAAATGTGATAAATGGAATTTTTTTTAAGCTTTTCTCACTCACCTTGAAGAATGGACTGTGAAGGAGATGCTTCCCGCCTCTCACGATGGGGTCTTCGTACTCATACTGCCTCTGAAGGGCATCTGGTAGACCCTTGATGAGGGCAGAGAGGGCACTGCCACTAAATCCCTGAGGGAACATAAATCACAAACAGACAATTCATTTAGACAGTAATTCTTGCACAAATATCCCACATTTAATTTTCCTTCTAATGGAGGAAATATCATTTTGATATGCCAACAATGAGAGAATCTGGTCACAGGGTCATCATTCGTTAACCGTCTTCCGGCTGTTTCAAGATGTGATAAGCACAACCAATACTTCAATGAAATCCCATTACTTTTTACCCGAGACAATACCTTAGCCGTTCAAGCCTATTTGAAGTTCCACTTTGAAGTGGCCGCTTGCGTTTCAGCATCACTACTATCCACTGGATTCAATCAAATTAAACTGCGGCAAAAAGTCTGAAGATATCAACCCTGACATATTTTCTTCTCACCAAAAGGTGACCCTAGTTGGTAATTATCTTTATTTAATACAGTTCATAGATAAGAACAGCCTCATTCCAAGACTAGCAGTAGGCTAGATTAAAGTACATCTTTAATGATAAGTGACATATAAGAGATGTTTGTTTGTTTTGATTAATAGCGACGCCATTCTTTGAATATTTTAGCCTATCGGTTGTGACATTTATTTCTAGGATGTTTTTACTCTTCTCTTGCACGTGATGTCATTACTTAAAGGCAGAGGGGGCGATAGCCAGGTTGGCACCCGCTAACAATTACTGTATGTCAACAGTACCAACTTTGTACCCTTCACTTTAATTTGTTACATTATGAAAATGAAAATACACTATAATTCTTTATCCCATACTTTTATTGCCAGCACCATACTTTCTTGGGCCTCCCCCCCTACTTGACCCCATCCCAAGTCTTCAGCCCCCTGGCCTCCCTATTCATCAGATCTACTCACAGGAAATGACGATGGGCTTTCTATTATCGCATCACTACGTACATCAATGTCCAGGTTACCCTCAAATTCTGTGGCGATTAGTTTTCTCAATCGTTGGAGAGCCCAGACTCTTTGGCATGCAGCTGGGAATAAAGATATGAGTGAGCAGTCAATAACGATAAGTCAATAAGCAAAAAATAGTTGGGCAATATAGACAAGGAAGAGAATTATTAATATGGTGAAACAGATGACACCAAGATGATGTCAATTATTATAACAGAAACACTTTTTCTCCTTTTCAACAACAAACAATGTCTGCATGAATAATTTATTGGTGCCTTCCAATCATAAGGACCTTTAGTCCTTTATTCCTTTATTGGTGCCTTCCAATCATAAGCTCCCAGGTTCGAGTCACTCCAAGATTAATATATGTCATCCAGTTACAGATTTGTTGACAATTGACAATTCGTAATCATGGACATTAAATATGAATCTAAGAGACTGACTTCGGTCAGCTTGCGGCTTTGATAAGCCAATGAGGCTTCTTCGTGAGTTCCTGCTTGCAGGAGGATCTAAAGTACAAATACATACATTGGTCTGGCCTTTGAATAGTTGCACTTACCCAGAGAGCTCAACTGTGCACAAGCGGCTAACGCCGAGGCCAGCCTTGGTAAGATCTTCTTGTCCGTGCTGGATTCTAACCTGAACTCCAACAGACATGTCACCAGATCGATGGAGGGTCTCAGCAGAACGGATCGATCGGACAGGAGGTCCTTGGGAGCGGCAGCGGGCATTATGGGGAACACCGTGAACCGCCAACCCCAACCGTTTACTGATCCGTCGCTGGTGAACTTCCACTTGAGTTCGTCCCCGACGATTCTCAGTTCGGTCATCCAGTCTGACCACTCCCTGCCGGATCTGATCACCACCGTACGCCCCGCGCCATCCATGATGGTCAGAGGGTCGTGGCGACGTTCTGTGGAGCACTGCCGGTCAAATTCTACCCTCAGGGCCTCCGCGCCCGCGATGTGGACGTGTCCGCTCAGGGACGTGTCATCCGCATAAGGGTGAGGGCTTTCCTGGACAGCCGGTTGGACGGCGGAATGTCCCGACTTAGTGTCCGCGGCGACATCCTCGAGCTCTGCGACGCACAGATCCAGCAGCATGTCTGCGACCTGAAGTCATTTTTTAAGAGAAATCAATTTGCTTTTGAATCGGACGATAGGCTGTACTTTACTTCATCAGCAAAATTATGAACATCTCATGCTAGAATGATATCAACTGGAACAACAGACACTTGTCAATTAATTTTCTTAAAGTTCACTGGAAATTTTTTTTTAAGAGAACCAACTGAAATATAGGAAATTCCCCTTTCATTTTTGACAAATACCACAGCACATTCAATTGATAAAAACATTATACCAAATACATTACATTGAGAAGGTTTATTATTCATACCTGTGGGTATGCCTTTGCCATCGCGGTCAGTGTGTCACTAACAGCCCTTTGACCGTGGTCACCTGATCGTCCAGCTACCGCCAGCTTCAGAAGGTCTACCAAGACTCTAGCATCGTCTGGCTTTAATCGGCTAGAGAATTCATCCAGGTTTGGAGTCAGAGTACATTCTCCGCCATTCTCTGGACGTGTGACCTGTGAATATATATATATGTACATGTTAAGTTTTTAAATGGTCGGTCATTACATCTTTTGTGAGGTACTGGAGGATGGGTGACATAAGGATTTTCATACGGTTTTTAAAGTACTCTCTCTAAATATCATTGATCTATACGAATAACTCCTTCAGGTTTGGTTACCGTCGCACTGAAATGCATCTTAAAAACCAACGACAACCTAGCTGGCATTGGGTCAATATGATTTGTTCTTCTTTGCATGACATTTGATAATCACTTGAAGCTTACATGAGGATGAGAGGAAAATGGGGTGAAGCTGAGAAGATGATAGCTGTACTGACCTGTTCTGCGGTGGTAATTGTCTCAGCGACGATCGACGCCGGTCCTGAACCAGATAAAGAATGATAGCCTCCGATTTCATTAGAGGAAGGGGACTGTTCCCTATCCTGGTCCCCCATCGCCCCCGTATCTTCCACCGCTGTGAGGAAAGGGGAATACTCCGAGGGGCTCGTCAGGGTAGAGCAGGGGCTCTCCCCTGGGGTGGTAGCACTAGATGTTGCACCAGATTTGGAGATTTCTACTTTCGTAGACGAGAGGAGGGATACTACCACAGCGTCTCTGCAGAGGGAACGGATATCAAAGTGAAAACTTGACGTTTTATGAATGATATGCATGTTCGATGGATCAAGGAAGGTTGTGTACTAGTGATTGCGTTGCCAGAAGTATTAAGCCAAGCTAACCCTCGTGAATTGTACTCTGTGCGTGAATGACAGTACTTTCATACCATGTGGGACACAAGATAATTTGTCAGCTTGATGAGTCATACATTAAGTTTCTTTTTTGAATAATAACAAGTTTCCTAGCTCCAACTTGGAAGGGATGGGAAAAACAAACTTTTGAAAATTTCTGATTTACTTGTATGAAATAATAGTGCTTGAGTGACCAAAACTTTCTAAACAAATGCATTGATGTGTTCCTCATCTAATGAATATTCATTTCTGTTCCCCATCTAATGAATATTCATTTCTGATCTTCATCTAATGAATATTAATTTCTTGAAGTAGATTTCCCCAAACCTTATTATCAGTGTTAGAGTTAATTTGAAGGAGAATGAGGAACACATTTTCTATGCATATATCCTTCACAATGAAGAACAATGAAGGGACAGGTCCTAGCGAGGGTGTGGAATAACATGATTTCATAATTCAATTAATAACGATCTTGTTGTAAATATTCCACATCAAACGTGGAGTAAAAATTGCCAGGAATTGGTCATGAAACGCAAGCTGCTGCTTGGAGTCTTGTTAAACATAACCTTACCTTGCATATACAATTTGTAAAGCATTCAATATTTGACCCAATGCTTTTTGCTTCAAGGTGTTAGATTCCAGAGATAGTACCACTTTTGAGAGAGTGGGTCTCTGCTTCTGAGTGTTATTTGAGCCGGTCACTTCCGGGAAATCTTGGCCTGGCTCTCCGGAAACGCCTAAGGATGAAATCAGACAAAAGAACTTACTCTCATAAGCTGTCAGAATATGCAAAATTAGATATTAGAAGATAATCTGTTTTTCATAATATTTTTTAAGAAATATAAAAAAACCAAATCATGAACAAAATAAAATTGATTGGGGAAATAATACACAGATTTTGAATGTACTGTACAGATCTCGTCAATAAGTCTTTTCAAATCAAGCTTAACGGCAAATGAAAAACGGAACAGAAGATTGACTAGGAACGTACAATAAAATAAAAAATGAAATAAACATATTGGCAAAGGGGCAAGAAATTTCATCTTGAATATTGATTCTGACCGGTGGGTGACTTTTGGAATACAAATATTGTGCAGCCCCCATAGAGGCTAGACATTGTCATTGCATTGTGTTACCCTTTTGCACACCTTTCCTCGTTGAGTTCTGTATTGTTTGTGGTCGTGAGATTATCTTCAATTCCGATCACTGTTTTTGATCTTTCTATTAATATTGACCCTCTGAATTCATCACTCACCGAGTTCGGCTGCTCCTAAGGGATCTCTAGGCGAGGTGAAGAGGACGGGCTCATACATAGCGGGTACCGAGACATCCGTAGTGGCCCAAGCGATGCTATGAGAGGAACCGCACGCTACTCTCGTGATCCGTACCACATCCAACCCCTGGACCAAGGCTGGTTTCTTGTTCACCGTGACGGTCCCATTACCCTTGAAGAGGAAAAAAAGTTCAACGTATTTTGCACTCTTGAAAGTGTGAGCCAAAAAAAGTATAGTGGAATTTAACGTGTCTGATAAGCATAGAATGAGGAATGGCAAATCTTAGTTATTGTCCTGCTGTTTAGAGAAATGAAATATTTCAAATACGTTTATACTTCATTGGAAGCTTCAAACCAACACGTCTTGATGTAATCGTGTCCCTACGCCTGGGTTACACAGACTCCTTTAAGCATAATGGAACAAACCAAAAAACATATGTTGTTTTATCACAATATCACAAGATTACAGAGTATTGGTCAGTGTATTCCCCCCCCCCCTCTCATCGCCCCTCCCCTTCTCCCACCTCTTTTTGATAGAACAAATTTATGAATACCAGGACAAGAAGTTTAGATTCTCTGTTGAATTTGTTATCTCTGTATCATGTTTGTTTGAACTTGAGATTTTCTGAATCATATTTTTCATATCTAGCTTTAACTATACGGTATTTATATATGGACTCAGCTATGGGCCACTGTTTCATATTCAAAGCCTCCTCAGGTTGGTATATGGTTTATATATATATGGACTCAGCTGTGGGCCACTGTTTCATATTCAAAGCCTCCTCAGGTTGGTATATGGTTTATATATATATATGGACTCAGCTTTGGGCCACTGTTTCATATTCAAAGCCTCCTAAGGTTGGTATATAGTTTATATATATATGGACTCAGCTGTGGGCCACTGTTTCATATTCAAAGCCTCCTCAGGTTGGTATATGGTTTATATATATGGACTCAGCTGTGGGCCACTGTTTCATATTCAAAGCACCCTAAGGTTGGTATATGGTTTATATGGACTCAGCTGTGGGCCACTGTTTCATATTCAAAGCACCCTAAGGTTGGTATATGGTTTATATGGACTCAGTTGTGGGCCACTGTTTCATATTCAAAGCCTCCTCAGGTTGGTATATAGTTCATATAT
This sequence comes from Apostichopus californicus, assembly GCA_020650975.1. Taxonomy (NCBI): domain Eukaryota; kingdom Metazoa; phylum Echinodermata; class Holothuroidea; order Aspidochirotida; family Stichopodidae; genus Apostichopus; species Apostichopus californicus. The sequence goes on from JAIPMN010040970.1 coordinate 6,921, forward strand.
ATATGGACTCAGCTGTGGGCCACTGTTTCATATTCAAAGCCTCCTCAGGTTGGTATATGGTTTATATATATATGGACTCAGCTGTGGGCCACTGTTTCATATTCAAAGCCTCCTCAAGTTGGTGCATGATTTATATATATGGACTCAGCTGTGGGCCACTGTTTCATATTCAGAGCCTCCTAAGGTTGTTTTCTCACCTGTTGGCCATGATCGTTATCACCCCACGCATAGACCTGGCCTTGATCTGTCACTGCGAGACAGTGCAGAGCCCCGACAGCCACATGGATCACCTTCTTGTCCTTCAAACCTTCAACAATCTGAGGCTTCCTCACATGGTTATCTGAGCCATGACCTAGTCTGAAGTAGTCTCCTTTACCCCTGTAGAATGAAAGAGATACATGCTGAGTTTGAAGAGAGCAAATACATTTGCAGGCTCCCTAATTCAAGCCTTCCTTACATATTTGTTTGTACAGGGATGAGCCTGGGGTAAGAAAAAAATCACAGAACTTTGCAAAAATTGCGGTATAGGCTCCAGTTTGCATATGCTACAGTTTGTTAGGATAATAGTTTTTGTCACCTAGGTAGAAAAGAAATCACGGATATTCCGCGAATTCGCGGAAAAAGCTCATGCCTGTTGTAGCACTGCCTGGTCTTCGTAACTCCTTCTAATGGCCCTGCAGCAGTGTTTGTGGATGCTAGCTGAAAGGCAGCTATTAATAGCATCTAAACGATTTGATGATTCCTCTGTCTGTGACTCAACATTCTACGTTTACCATGAAGACTGCTAGATATCTGTAAAAATGAATAGTAAACTTCAATATGGTCTATGTATCACGGTCTATTCTAAAATACTTCTCTAATACCTCTGAAGGAGAATACATGGATTGCTAGCTAAAATAGGACAACCCTGCAGTATTTATATTCAAAAACTAAATACTAAATGCTGTAACTAATCCAGCCACAATATTGCAGATTAGAAATATTTCATTCAAAATAGCAGAAATTTATGACAGAAATTCAGTATCAATCTCTTCACTTCGAAATGCTTTCAAAACTGTTTTGAATTCCGAAAATGGTCTGATACGGAAAAAACTGACAGTAATACCAATTACCGAATACATTCTGTCCAAAAGGTCCATATCTTTTGGTAAACTGAGAGCAATCCAGATGAGGAAAAAAAAAAAGGCAAATTTTCACGAAGGTTAGACTAAATGTAAACCTTGGTCTTCTTGCAACCTTGAGCAGAAAAAAAATAGAAGTCATTGTTGTTGCTTCCATCTATGGATAAATTGATGAGCAAGAGAAGAATATAAAATGACAAGTAAATAGTTTTAACCCTCACCAAGTCCAAACAAGACCGCTCTTGGTCAGTGCCAATGAAAACTGAGCTCCGCACTCTATCTGGATGACCCCTTGCCCGTTCAGCCTCTCCACGTTATGAGGGATACTACACCCTTCGCTACCTCCTCGGCCCAGCTTGCCAAAGTCGCCGTCGCCCCACGAGAAGAGCATTCCTTCATCGGTCAAGGCTAGCGTTTGAGCATCTCGGCTGCCGCAGGCTACCAGGACTACTCTGTGACCGCTCAGGGCTTTGATCTATTTGTGGGACGGATTATTAATCAGAGATGTTACTGGATGACCATAAATTTGCCTGTGGCCTCGATACTCTAAATATCATCAAAGTGATCAGCTAAAAGCCAAGTGTGAAATGATTCTCCTGCTACTGATGATACTAAACCTCGCGGGTATTTATTGCTAATGCAGCGTAAAACTTTACTTTATAATAAGCTCTCGTTTATTTATTAATGTTTATGTTATAGATCACTGTTGGGTAAGGTGGCGACCGGCACATAAATCGCCAAGGCTAGCAAGGTTTTCAAAACCCTGTTATCATGACGCCCACGGAACCCCTTTAATATTAGAGGAATGTTCTTATACAACCAGGATACTTTAAATAAATGTAAAATGTATGTAAAAATACTGCTGGACACAGTGCATGTGTTGCTTCCTGTTCTATTAGTTTTCATCTAATGCAGAAATTTAGCTTCAACTTCAAAATGCAAATGAAAGCTGACGCAGAATTGAAAAACACTGACAAAATATTTTGCTTTTCTTGTTAGTTTTCTGTTATTATTTTTTGTCTTTAATTTTTAGCTTACAAGTTACCAGGGATATGTAAATTATACCTCTAATGATGGCTGTTAAGGATAACGATTTCTTAAAATTACTCGAAAAATAACGACAAAACTTCAGCTCCGAAAAGAAGTTGAAAACAATTTTTTTCAAGTTCAAAAGTATTTTAAAAAAACTTCTGATAAATACATGAATGTTCTGAACATTTATGAAAATGAAGACACATAACACATTATGACCTTATTTTTTTGGTGAGTGGAGGTTGAATTCAAAAATGAGAATTAGTTGTGTGTATTGAAAATAACGAGTAGTTGCTAGGTTACCTGCTTAGGTCTAAGCTGTGTGTGGTTATCTCCGTGACCCAGCCTACCATACTCCCCTAGGCCCCAGGTGTACATCTCCCCACTACAGGTGACCGCAGCACTGTGTGAGCTACCACAGGCAATGTCTCGGATTCTCTTGGTTTTCAAGGCCTCGACCAGTCTTGGCTTGTCACAGTTCCTGTGAAAAGGAAATAGCAATTCTCATAAGACTATTACATTTTGGTCTCTTAATCCACTCTTAAGTTAAAAATATGGAAAAAAAATGGAAAAAATGGAAAAAAATGGAAAAGTACTTTGAGCCAGGATATTTTGTCAAGAACTTATACATCTGCTCTGCAGGTACTAAACAGTTCTACTTTTAGTAATTTGTATTCAAAACCTTAAACAATGATAAGGAACAGGATAAATTTAAACTTCCCCTTCCAAAGGTAGAGGCAAATCCATCAGTTGTACAATAATAATAATAAGAATTTGTAAAGCGCTTTTATCCAGTTAAAAAAAACTGCTCAGAAGCGCTGCAGGAGCAAAGTACCAAAATGGACACAACAGTTATCAAACAAATGGATACGCATTCATGAATAAGAACGTCTTGAGTTCTTTCTGGAAGTTGACACATGCTGGATTGTTTTCAGATGTAAGGGGAGACTGTTCCAGAGCTGTGGAGCTGATCTAGCAATAAGTCTATTTTAGTTTTACAAGTTAAACCACTGAAGATGTGTTCTTAAAGACTAGATGCCATTTCCTGTTTGCAAATCTCAAATTATCTTCCAGACTGGAAATTTAATAACGGAGTAGGTCATCCATTTTATCATGATCCAAAAGCTAATTGGTTATCACATTTACTCAGGATTGTTATTCATATTGGTGACGTTACTAACTACAACCAATGCATTTTACAAAAGTGCTATTAATAGACTATGCTAGACATATCCTGATTTCTTAAAACCACAGGGAATGGTTCCCCCAGTTTTCAACTTCATACAAGCAATGCAACACTAGCCAAGTTACTGTAAGGTGTGTTTTTTTACCAAGGAACAATTCATGGATTTCTGAAATGACATTCCAATTTGTAAAAGAATTCCAAAATAAGCTAGATTGTTAGAATGAATTTACATCAACCATGAGGTATAAAATACAAGCCGTTCTGCTTTTCCACAAACATATCTATCTATTCAGACTTTAACTCTGGCTTTCTCATGCCAATAACTGCTAATGAGATCACAAATTGCCTTTAAAAACACAGCAAATTTAGTCTAAATAAAACAGAGTGGTAAAACAGTCGGTGGTGAGTTTACTCTTCCGACACGATGAAAAACATGTTTCACTGGTGGAAAACATGGCCAGATTGAAATCTCAATTTAATCCAATTCCATGGTCTGCAATTACTTACATTCGGCTAAAATGTCCGAGTTTGCCATCGTCTCCTTCTCCCCACGCATAGACTCTTCCATCAGACGTCAAAGCCATGGCATGACGACCGCCTACCAGAGAGGTTTTAATAAATAGAAAAGCATGAAAGCCATGCAACATATGACAGACTGAAACCTAAATCTACAAAATAAACTTCAGCAATCTGAAACGTTGGAAATGTGAGCCGAAGAGCTTTCCTACTGATTCTGAAGTTAAAAGACAAAAATATGTCCTCTTTCTTCTCCTTTCCTACCCAATTTCTCCTCCATCGCAACCCCCCCCCCCCCTTACAGTCCTATCAGATACTTCCTTTCTGTTTTGGGGTTTGAATATTTTCCTCTTTCCTTGCTAGCACTACTTCGAAATCACCCTCAAACATAACTGCTTGGCAAGTGTTCCTCGTGATTATGTCTTATTTCTATCAGACCTCATTAATCAGTGTTTCATAAAAATAAAATAAATCCTATGTTCTCAGGACATACATGATTCTTTGTGTATGACTACAGAGTGTAGAGCAAAGTGTTTGCCTTACCCGAATGGACAGCAATCTTTTTAACGTGAGCTTGACTCAGAGACATCAGTTGGCGAGGAACGCACACGTTAGCAGATGATCCCAGTCCCAAACGTCCGTTAGTGCCTTCTCCGCAGGCAAAAACTTTACCGTCCGCAGTAACTGTGAAATGGTGCGATAAGGGTCGTCAGTTTATTTCTGTACGTTATTAAGATGAACATATATTAAAATTCAAACTTGAGATAAGGAACAGTAAAGTAGTGTTGTATGTATAGTGTACACCACACAGGTATCTACACAACGGGAAAACAACATGTGAAGTGTGTTACGACAGGACAATGATACGTGAAGTATCTAATAACAGGACGACAATGTGTGGATGTCTCACGATACAAAGACATTTTGTGAAGGGTCTCCCGATTGGACGACGAGTGAATTAACAACGGAAACTTACCAACAAAGAGACTC
>JAIPMN010040975.1:0-18128 GCA_020650975.1 Apostichopus californicus
AAACACCCCCCATGAACAAATCCTCGCTACGCGCCTGTATGTTATAAATATTTAAGTCATACTTAAACCATTTTGCATTTCAGCCCTTCTTCGAAAGCAAAAATTGTCCACCCCTCCCCTTAGACACACCCCCAGGACGGCGATCATTCATGCCTGACGCCCCCCCTATTGGAAAATCCTGGATACGCCCCTGTTGTGGGATATTTTTTTTATCATTTCTTAAAAACATTAACATATTACCAAGTTGTACATTCATTTTGGCAAAAATCGATCATTGGAGCTGGTTAAATTTGATTAATTTTACTGGAGCATGGGGTTTCTTATTGATGCTATTGACTTACTTGCATACTTGAATTTGAAGAGGAGAGAATAAGATAAGAGGAGAAAGTAAGTTAACTTTGTGGTGGAATTGGAATGAATGTGAGTATAGCTTGGAAACATTTAGCAAGACCAAGTAACATAAAATACATTTGTTCAGAAGTGTCCAAATTGTTAGAATAGATTAATATTTTTAAACTAGATGTTGTTTCAAATCTCATTTAACTTTTCATTATTGCGCTCTTCCATTTGATCTTAACTTATTTATGTTATTTCTGGCATTTTTTATTCTTTCTCAGTTCAGGAAATACAAGATGTGATGCCTGTGGAGAGTTTTACATCAGTGTGTTATTCTTGTGAAAGATGCAGTGACGACATTTTCTTTTGAACAAAGTTTTGGAGACCACTCTTAGTTCAAAGAACATATTCTATCTAGGCAAACCTTAGTCAAATGATAAGCACATGATATCACTTCTCTCACGCATCTGTGAAAAGGAAAATTCTTTTTGGAAAACTATATTCCAGATATTCTGATGGCTACATCCATAGGAAAGATCGTACATTACTTCTTTTTAACGTTTCTGTTTCTATGATACCGTCTCTCTCTTATCTTGAAGTGAGAATTATCATTGGTGGAAGAAAGTTTATCTTGTAATATTGAAGGATGTAATTTGTACCAGAATGTCTTTCCCAAAGTCATTTTTCTTGATTGTTGTCGCAATCACTGCAGTCGTCATTCCAGCTTCTGGTGCAAATGGCAAGCAAGTACCAAAACAAAATAAAGACATTTCTCCGTTGAAGCGTAAGAATGAACAGCAATTCTCCAGTAACCAGATGATGTATTGGTTGACCCATTCTTGCCACCATCTGGTAACCCTGATTCACACCAAGTCCAAAGTCATTAGGAAATTGGAGCAGTCGATAGAAAAAGTCAAGAGCGAGAGAGATTTGACTCAGGAGATGAGGGCGTTTCAAATCCACACTTTTGAGATCTTCAAGAAGGAACTGAATGAAAGTGAAAACTCTATATTTACGTCAATAGCTAGCTTGAAGAGGGCTTTAACCGTGAGTTGACAAATTTCTCATACATATATTTAAATTGATCTTTGTTTTGCAAAATAATGCACAAGGGAATATGACTCCACATGAATGAAGGTGGTATTTCAGTGGCACACAATGTAACTGGTCATCTTTTAAAATTTTCTTAACGTGAGATATGATTGGTTGAATGTCATTCTATTTTGACTTGGTAAACCATCAATTCAGTAAGTTGACTGTGTCGTCATTGTGGTAGATATGTTCTTCCGTAGCTTTCCTTTCCTATAATAATCTTCTTGTTGATTAATTCTTGAAATTTGATTAGATTTAGGAATGTTTGCTTAATTGTCATTACTGATGACCTGCTAAGTACTGTAAGCTGTTAAATATTTTTAGTTTTATAAATGAGTTACCTTCCCTGAAAATATTGGGATCTGGGCTGGATGGTTGTAATTCATGGTAACATTTCTGATGTTTCAATTTACACAATAATAATAATGATATTAATAATATGAATGAACATTTGTCATAATAATAATAATAATGATAATTTATTCTTATATAGCGCTTTACATCAAAAGAACGATCTCAAAGCAGCTTCACAGAAACGCATAAAATAATACAACTTTAAAATATTAAAGCTTAAAAATATTACAGTCTAAAAATATTGCATCCTAAGAATTACAGAAATAAATAATTTAACAATAATTATTAAAAAACCAATAAAATTCAGAAAAAAATTAAAGACAAAAGCAATAAAAATATGACAGCATACAATAAAACTAAAATACTAAAACTATTACGGCCGAAAATTAGCAACAATAAGACTATCAAAACATAAATAGAAAATAAATTTCAATATAAAACAATCAAAAGTCATGCGCTGGTATTCGTCAAAACAGCGTTATGGCACAGTGAAACAACAGTGAGAAAGGACAAGACCAGTTACAGACAAAGAATAAGATTTAACAAAAGGGTAAAAGTCAATTAGATGTCGTTGAGTTCTAGAAAAGAGATGATTCTTTAGAGTTGATTTAAATTGTTAGGACAAAGCTTATCATCGCTGTATGGCTACTGCATTACGGTAGTAGCAGATGCATATATAGTGCATGCAGCAAATTTGGGAAATGGCTCCGTACAACTGTTTTTTCAAGTCTGTACAATAAAGTCTTACATCTTCCTTTGAAGGCCGATTATACATGTCTGACAATTCTTGACTGCCACGTCGCACTGAAGTGCTTACAAATTCCCACCACACCCTTAATTGCAAAATAGGATATTATCATCATAATAATCCTTTCTTCCAATAGTATTATTTTCTTGTTATTTTGCTGCTGTTTTTACAGGGAAATTATAAGGATGTGAACAATATGAAAGAGAGTAGCCTTGAGAGATTGGAAGCTCTGAAGATTGCTACTTTGAAAGAGGAGCAAGAGTACAACGACCTGTTGGCCGTAGAGAAGTTACAGCTGCAGTACAAAGAACATCTGAAAATGGCCAACTCCAGTCACAATAAACTAGAAGCCATGCTGGACGAAGTACTGGAAGAGGTAGCGGTCGCAGCGGATAAATTGGAGAGCGGCATCTTGGAGCACGTTTTTGACCAATCGAAGAAGGTGACTCTATTCTTTCTTTCATTTTCATTTTCTTCAGTTTTTGACTCATAAATTCCAACTTTGCTTTTACAATATACCATCCACAATATCAGTAACAGAGCATGGCTTGAATGTTAGGGGCTTTATATGGGTGGTTGTTGGGTCAACAATGTTAGCTCACTCTTCGATGGTGGGTCAAGGGTGATGGAATACTTCATAGTCTTCTTGTAGGGAACAATGCACTTACAGTAGTCATTTTTAATAATCGTTCATCTTTGCGCCGAACATAAATCCATCGCTTCCAACTTTTACCGACAGATCGAAGGTTCAAATATAGAGGCGGTCATAAGACTGGAAGAGAAGTCCCGCTTCGCCCGTTCCAACCACTCTGAGACGGAGGAGGAGAGAGAGATGAGTATTCTGGTAGACACCAACAACAACCAATACATCCTGACTAAACCGAAAGACACCACCATGCCCCTTGAAGATCATCATCTTTTGTGGGTAAATATTCATGAATTTCTTTCTAAATTATCTACTTTCATTTGATAATTTGATAAATTTGAAAAATGATCGTTTTTCAAAACTTTTGTCCTGGTGCAAATTATAAGCAAAGTCCAAAACACAACCACTCAGCCTTTGTTTTAACAAAATTGTTTGCTTTGACTTTCTAATATTTTCAATATTTATTTCTGCATATTTAATATCTGTGTGAGTATTTAGAACATTTTTTTTATTTAGAACAGTTGAGCAATTTGTCTTAGAAAAACACAGATAATTCTTTGAGTGATTAATCGTGCAAATTGAATTTTACAGTATGAATATTGATTATATATTTTGAATTTGTTTATAGATTGCCCTTAAAATTGCTTTAACATGTCATCATTCACCCAATTTTCCACACTCTTTACTAGGAAACATCCATAGGAAAATGTTCTTCTTTGTGAAGAATTTATGTAGGAAGTTTGTTTTTTGTTTGTTCCATGGAAATGCACTTTCAGTGGGATATATCCTTACAATTAAGCATAGCTAGGATAAAAGTAAATAGATACCTCATTAAATATAAATCAGATACAAAGGGAAGCCACATTCTTATCACACTTTGTTTCACATATAAATCCTTCAAAAACAATACAATATCCTATAGATATTTCCTAGCGAGGGTGTCGATAATTGGCTGATGATGTATCATCATTTCTATGCATAATGTAATATTTTCTCCATGAATATTCAGGATATAATTCTGGTGGTGGTTTTAGCAGTCGTGATTGGTTGGCTCTGCGTGGCGATCGGTCTTCCTGCCATGTTTGGGTACATCATTGCCGGTGTGCTTGTAGGTTCAGATGGCTTTAACTTGGTCAAGGTGAGTCATGAAATTTTGTTGATTTATTTATTCTCCCTCAACTCCCCAATGCTCCTTCTTTGCCACTTTGCTAAGATCTCGCACCTGCTTTTTTCCCCCTCCTCCCTCCCCTCCCCCTTGCTCTTTTCCTTCCCTTCTCCCTCCCACTTCCCAGCCCCCATTTCAGTCATTTCCCAACTTTTCGTTGGTTTTATTTAAATTCTGTTTATAGTTCATTTATATGGTAATGATTACTGCCAGGCCTGTTTCTGAGTAGTAAATATTTTAGCAAAGCAACAACACAAAAGATTTTGTTGGTATCTACATAATAGTAGAATATTGTCAGATTCTTTTCAGTCTTAGATAGCTTTGTAGCAAACATCAGTTGTCTGACTTATCGGACTGGAATCTCATTAACTGGTCTATAGATGGAAATCAGTGAAGCATGATAGTGATTAGCTACTACACAATACTATCAGATGGAAATTTGATTAACTTTAGATTCTCTTGTCTGTGTTTGTTTAATAGAGTAGTAGAGAATTTGCTCTTTTATCCTTAAACAATACTGAGATTTGAGAGCTGCTAGTGGCACAGACTGGCAAAATTAAGAGAAAAACATGCATGGATCAAACTTTGAAAATTATCTCTGGACAGCAAAGGCCAGAGAGTTTTATGATTTTTTAATGTGGTCTTGTTCATATCTAGTAGATATTTTTTGAACAGTATTTCTATGGCTATATTTAAATTTACAGGAATCTAGACAAAGGATAGGTTTTTCTCCCAATTAACAAACCTTAATTTAGCTAATAGTATTACATTGGGACCACACTGAAGCACATTCTTGTTTAAGCACACTACGGTACTTGCATGTAGTCATATAGTGCTGTTTTTTATTTATTTATTTATCATTTATTCATTCATTTATTGAAAAGTAAGAGGGCCTGATGTTTCGATCCTTGCAGGATCATTTATTTATTCATTGATTCATTCATCTATCTGAAACTGAATCTTGATCAAGGGAGTCACTTAAAACAATAGTCCAGAGGTTTTTCACATTAATCATAGGTAACCCAAAAACTACAAAGCAACACTTCACCAATTTGCTTATACTTATCTGAAGTACAGGTCGAGAGAAATGACATTTGGAACATACCAATAAACATCTAAAACTGTTAACATTAAGAACATGATTGTGACATTGATTCAGGCTGTCCAAATTATTTCAAGGGACTCTATCGCTGGTTCTTGTTTCACAAAAACAAAAGCCTTTTTAACCATAATAGTGTAACCACATATCATGCCATGTACCTACATGAACGTACAGTCACTAAATACGTAGTATTGAGAGTTGTGACTTAGAATAGAGCGTTTAGAAAAGTCAAACGGAAGTATAATTAGCCAAATGTAGAGAAATATCGTTGCTAAAATCTAAATGCCAGTAAGTATATTCAATAGGATTGAGAGGCTCTCTCACCTTTTAACCCAAGTTATTTACTCCTAATCTGTGAATAAGCCAACACTCAGCATAAAGAGTGGGTCGAAACAACACAAGTTTCATTGTAAGGAATTTACAATGTCAGCTATTTTCTTTGGAGTTTTTTTTAAGTTTCATTTCAACACCTTTCAGTTTGGCTTCTGTACAGTGTTCTATTGGGTACTGTGGTCCAGCTACAGTAGGTTGGATAAATGGCCGCAAGGTGAATTTGTGACGTTACACAACCATAATTGCACTGCTTAAAAGTTTGAGGGTTGAAGTTATTTTCAAAATGTCATTTTCTCTAAACCTGTGATTACTAGGTATATGTACACCCCCCCAACAACCTCCCCTGGATCACACCTGCTGACTAAGTCGCTATAGGTACATGCATGTAAAAAGCAAGCAAGGTGCATTTCATGTCATTTATTTGTTCTTTTTGCCTTTGTCCACCCGGACTGTCACATTTTTTTTTACTTTCAGGCCGTTGTTCAGATTGAAACGATCGGAGAATTTGGAGCCTTTCTGATTCTTTTCTCCGTTGGTTTAGAGTTCTCGCCTGAAAAGATCCGTAAGGTAATGCAAACATTTCTCATAACTGCAAGAATATGGAGATAAACATATTTTTTTATATATATTTTATTTTACACAAATGAAAATTAAAGAGCCTTGCTCATAGATGATTACTAAACACATTTATTCATGTTCTTGTCTTCATAACAACCTAACAAGGAGGAAAAAAATACATAAATAATGTTTAATATTTTGGAAAGGGAAGCATGCTGATATAGCCTGGTAGGCATGAATGTGCACATATGAATTAGAACTGAAGCAGAAATGTTCAAATAGATGTAGCAAAACTTCACAAAGTCAGCAAAATAACATGAATTGAGATTGTAAATAAATAAATATAAAAAAAACAGATGTTTAGGTCTGAAATGTGAAAATCATATCAACATTTATTTTGCCTAAACCGATGTGAAAGCTTTCCTTGATCTTTTTAATATCATCTCAAAATCAAATTTGTAAATGCTAACTCAAGTAAATTGGAAAATGCCATCTGGTTTTGTGCATGAATATAGAATCAATGTACACACACAATATAGTACTGAAGTTTTGGAAACCATTCCATATGCATTCTACCGTTTAATAATTTGCACAACCGAGGTTTGACTTCTCTGATGGAGTTGTTTACAGAAGGCCTTTACCAAAGCACAACGTAAATGATAGATTGATGAAATCAAACGGGGAGAGTCAGGGGAAGTGTAAACAAAGAGCTATTTACAGTACGGTGTGTGTTGATCCAATCTGTTTACCTGGCCTCTCTGGAAGTACTCTAACTCTATTGCAATCTTCAACCAGAGTGGTTTGTGTGAAATATTTGTTTGTTATTGCTGGATGTATATTTATAGAGATCATCCTCCATTTCCTCTGTACCAAAATTCAACTCAGTTTTCAGGGTGTTTTGTGACAGGATGACCTAGTTCTCATGTAAGGCAATTATCTGTGACTGAGGGGGCTGCAGCATCCTGTAGCTTCTGTTTTTCTTATTGAGAAGGACCTTTTCTAGATGTGTGGTCTTGGTGCCTTTGTTGTTGTTGTTTTTTTTTTTTATTGAGAAGGACTTTGTCTAGATGTGGGGTGTCTTAGACATGGTTTTCTTTATATCTAAGACAGAACTTGACCGTTTTGTCAGAGTGAAATGTCCTCTTTATACACAGATATGCATGTAAACATACAAAGTGAGATTTGTATCTCTACACAACCATGTTTGTTTGTTTTCTGCTGGCTGGCTGGCTGTGCTTATTGCCAAAAAAAAAAATCGTCTCCCACTTATGCAGATACACTCTGCAAATATGAACATTAGAATTTTGTATTTTAGTGTCAATACAGATGTGTAAAGTCGACTTCATTATAAAAATAAAAATAAACAAAGGTTTTTAGTGTAAGCCTGTTCAATATTCAAAGTCAAAACCGACACCTGGCCTGGACAGGAAATGAGACACTACAGTGTGTATGTTTTATGCTGTTGCAATGAGTCCCCACAGTGCAAAAATTGATTTGTTTGTGTTGCCGTGATATTGAAATCAATCTAAGCCATGTCCTGTAGCCTAATTTAACAGGTCTGTTAAAAGTATGGGTGAAAGTTGTTTATTGCCGTAAAGTGTTTTAAGCATATATCAATTTATGGAAGAGCTGATTGTGTTATTGTTGGTATGACAAAATATTTTGTGGCATTTGAATATCTGAGCAAATGTGTGATTTTATAGTAGAAAATGCACTAGAATTGTACTTGAAATGACACCAGCTGTTCTTAATGTTTACGCTTCGTAACAAGGATAGCTTACAGCATTTTCAATGCCTACTTAACAATTCATCATTAACAATTAATAATACCATACACAAACAGTCCTCCAACATTACAAAAATTGAAAATTCACAAACCTCACTTTCTACAGACCTCTACTAATTTTTAGTCAAATGTTGCTTAAATCATATACCTAAAGCTTGTTTCAAACTGTATTTCTTGTGTTTCATACTTTCTTTATTTTGTTTTTCCTATCTAGGTTTGGCGTGTCTCTGTGATCGGTAGCCTATCCATGAGTGTCATCATGATCTTGTTTTGTGTTCTCTGTGGTTCGTTCCTCTACATCACGCCCAGACACAGTGCATTCGTGGCTGCTTGTCTGTCATTGTCCAGTACTCCGCTAGTAGTCAAGTTTCTAAGCTCATCTGGTATTAAGAGGGAAATGGCAAAAGGTGAGATGTAATGTAAGAGCCAGCTCTGGTTTGTCACAAAAGATCACAGACAACCGGAAGGTTATTTCAATCTGTCCATTCTGATTGGCCTAATCATGTACAGTTCATAACATAATGGCAATCATTGTATGCTGAAGTACAAATTTCTTGCTATATTATAGTGATAAATTACCAATTGTTTTGGAAGATGCAACAAAACTTTACTATTATTATGTATATTTTTATTTGGAATGAAACCTTATTAAAGTAAGTAATACAGAGGAGGCCAACACATGTGTGGCTGCACTGGCCACTAGTGAATGTGTGAATTTGGTCGAAACTACCTAATGTTTGTGCTAGCTTGAGGCACACCTCGGTGCATTATTCATTTCTTCTGTTAAGGTGAGATGTATAGTAGCTCAGAGTTGATTGTCAATATATTCTTCCAAAGTCCACGCTGTGAATGCCGACCATTAAGGTATTAAGGTGTTTGTATTAGCTGTAATTTGTTAAGGAATCTACTTTTTCTGTCTCTCAGGGAATTATTCTAAAGAATGCAAAGACAGGTTTATTCCCCAAAATCAGTCTACTTAGCAACACTCCAAAGCTCTGAATATAACAATTTGCTGTGTGTGTGTGTCAGTGTTTGTTTATGTAAATTTCTACTAGTTTAATACCTTAGGGTATTGTTAGTGTAGCAAGTAAAGAAGGATTAGTACTGACAATGCTCATAAAAGGATTGGTTTCTCGGTGAGTGTGGGTGTTGGTTTATGTAAATTTTTAGTTGTTTCATAAAAGAAACAGATTGTGTTTATTCGGAAATGCAGATGGAAGGAATGTCGATGTAGATGAAACAGCTTTCTGTATCAATGATTTCGACCTGTTTGTATGATATTCTATGATGCAGTTTGAAAGAATTTGGCAATCACTCCCTCCCACCCCCCCTCATTCATCCTTTCACAAGTATACTTTATCTGCTAAATTATTGTTCAGTTAGAAGACTCACTAGTTGAAGTAAGTTGCGCTTGATACTATGTTATGTCTCTCATCATACCGTAACACACGATTACCAAATTTATCCATTGTTAGCTTCTCGTGTTGCTGTTACAAAAGAGTGTGTGTCCGACTTTTGGAATGCAAAGTATTTGGTGTTCCCTTCCACTGCGTATCTCTATTTGATAACCTCCAATAATATATCAAAATTCTGAATTCATTTTGTAGATGTTGAAGAGGCAGGTTCCACAATGGTCGGTATTTTGGTCATGCAAGACGTACAACTTGGTTTGTTGATTGCAATACTGCCCTCTCTGGCAGAGGCGGAGATTGATCCCACCAGTCATCTCAAGTCAGTTTCTTCACTGATGGCACTCTTCCATCTCTTGCAGACATTGGTGCAATTAGCAGCAGGTATATTACCTCTACCCTATACATATTCATGTTTGAGTCCGGAGTGGTGGGGTGGGGGAAAGGGGGGGTAGAGAAGATGTGGAAGTCTCGCCAATGTTGTTTTTACACATCAAATGAAGGCTTATTTATCAATCAATCAGTGACAACATAGGTCTTTTTCTCATTATTGTTGTTGAATTATTTAGTATCGTTTGTTTATTTTTATCACTCATGTGACCACCTTTGATTTTTTTCTTTTTCAAAGCTCTGGCAGTCGCTGTCTTGGTTTCTTTCCTGTTATGCAAATTAGTTCTTCCCAAAATGATCTTTCATCTTAAAGCCACCGGTAGCAAGGAGATTCAAGTCTTAGCAGCAGTAGCACTGGCTCTAGTCATGCTGACCGTGAGTACTTTGCTCAATAAAGATAACCATTAGCAACCATTATTATGATGCAATCAGAACTAAGCCAAATCCAAGTGGTAGTTTTGTGGTTTGGTGTCTCACTGCAAACCACATCAGTAGACAATTCATGAGAAAAAAATATGTATTTAAGGATGACTGTGCAGAATTTTTGTCTTGATATGTTATAGTCCAACAAAAATGGAACAGTTGAGTGCAATAAAGATAACCATGGCAACCATTGTAATTATCCAATCAGAAATAAGCCATATCCAAATGGTACTGTTTTGTGGTGTCGGACTGCAAACCACATCAGTAGACAATTCATGAGAAACAAATATGTATTAGAGGATGACTGTGGAGAAGTTTTTTCTTCATATAATTTATTTTAAAAAATAGGGAACATTTGAGTGTAAGCACTGTTTCTCTAACTATTCCAGATTTTAAGATGTTTACCTTTAAAACATGATCAATCTCTGGAATGCTCCACTGAGGTTAAATTGATAATGATGTTGGCTCCTAGGTGCAGGCCTTGTTATGTGTAATCCATTGTTTCATAAATTCCATTATAAACCTAAAACATAACTTTTTGAACACCATATGAAATACATGTGCAAACCTTTCCTTAGTGCGGTCTGTTATGAAACCATTGAGAGATATATAATCACGTTACTCCCTGTAGGTTACCGATGCCCTCGGAATATCCATGGAGCTAGGTTGCTTCCTGGCAGGAGTCATGCTCAGTATCGTCGGCCAGGAGGAAATCATCACACTCGTGGGTCCAATCCGGGACTTTCTGGGATGTATTTTCTTCACTTCTATAGGTAAGGTTATATTTGATGTGAAGAGCAAATAAACTAAAAATTCATCATGTAAAATCCATGGTGGAAATTTTAATGTTTAATGTTTAATGTTTATATATTATGCATAGCAATGCATAGGTTTTATGAATGTTGCTTATAAAACATCTTGAAATGACTAAATGGAAGCCTTTAAAGCTCACATAAACACTCTTAATCATTGCCCTTTGAACCCTTTGTTATGAGTGCATAGCAACGGCTCAGTAATGAGTCACACTTGAGTGAACACACACCTGAGTTTCCATGAGTCTGTACACTGATAAATTAAACTGGAACTACTGAACGCCGATCCGATAAAAACCGCATATATACTGGATTAGTGTGACGAGACTCGTACAGTGCCATTGATCGCACCAGTATTGTGCGACCATGCAGTGATTAAAGCTAAACAGACTTCAGAATAACTTTTAAATACAAATTCCTTAAATCACAAAATAACTTAAATATCTCGAAACATGGAACTAGATATCAACTTTTTTTGTCTTCGGCAGGGAGGGATTTCTATTAAGGATGCATTTCAAGTTTGCTCAGGCTTTCAATCTGTGGTATTGACCAGTGTTTGTTTATGATAGCTCCTATACATCATTTAGATTTTATGCACCAATAAGGCCATTTTTCATAGTATTCTGCTATGCCATAGCAGGTAAATAAGCTAGTAATATGGAATAGCAGAAGTTATATATAGCAAAAAACAGCAATTGTATAATATGCTGCTATGCATGTAACTTAATGTCCTTGCATAACGTTCTTCTAGCTGTCATCCCTTCAGGGGATTCTGTAGTTTCATGGCATCTCGTACCAAACTGCTTACCAAATTTAAATATTCAAATAAGAATAGTTTTCTACAGATGCGTAAACAAACTAATATATATGAAAATTGACCACTGAAACCTGAAGAGGGTTAATCTATTTTTAGTGAAATTCTAATAATTTCTTTCTCTTTTATCCCACAATATATTGTAAGAATTTACAAACACACCAATAATAATAATAATCTGATCTGTTTAAATTTCCCAGGTTTACATATCTTTCCAACCTTCGTGGCATACGAGTTGACAATTCTTCTAAGGTTGACGATATCAGTTGTACTTATTAAGGTATGTACTACGAGACTTCTGTTGCAGTACTTGCTGGCCAAACTGTATGCTATAGAATTTAACGTAAAACCTATATAAAGTAATAGCACCAGAGATGTAAAAATGGAGTGCTTCTTCTTATTAAGTTCGAGTCGAGTCATATGCTCGTGAATTTCTTGACTCCAATCGTTGACTCCAGTCACTGTATTATCTATACTGGGGAAAGCCGTTCACAAACCTGTTCTGCGTCACCCCACTTTTGAAATTCACATTTTATTCTTGCCTGTGTTCTGGGAGAAATACCCCAAATTAGTCACTAATGTCCAATCCCTGGACATAAGAACTATTCTGGACCACGATGCCAATATTTTGATTCATCTGTTCATCATTTTATTCCCTGATAGTTTATGACGGTCTTGTTTGTGATCGGAAGGCTGCTACCTCAGGGCAACCACAACATCAGGTGGGTGGTCTCTGCAGGACTTGCTCAAGTCAGTGAATTCTCGTTCGTACTCGGTAGCAGAGGAAGACGCCTGGGCCTTCTCTCCAGAGAGGTATGTAGACCTTCCCCTCGTAAAAAGACTTATACCTCCTTTTATCACCCAGCAGCCTTTTAAATTAAAAACACTTTTGTTACCTCCACTTTTCTTTCCCAGGAGTGGTCTTAGTTTGTACTGAACAGCTAATTAATTTGTATTTTATTCTCTCTTCCCTGCAGGTCTATCTTCTGATCCTCAGCATAACAACACTCAGCCTCTGTCTGGCTCCCATCCTTTGGAAAGTGACCCTCTGGCAACGCCATAGAATCTCCAATAGGGCCGCACCTTTGAGCCCAAGGTGACCCCAACAAAGCTATTTTGCCCTGCTTTACTTTTTCTTCAAAAGCTTCAGGTAACTTTTCCTCACCAACTGTCGCATCTTCATAGCTTTTACCACGTTCAGTCGAACCCCCTCTCCCCCCCCCTCATTTGCAGGAGTATGACTGCCATTAAGAGTTATGCTTATGTTCAATGCTTCCTGCATGTTTTGTACATTCCTCTGCATGGAACTGATCATTTTTTCTAGACTATGCTACTGTCTTTTCATATATATCCTGGTTTTCACCAAAGTTTTCTTTTGCTTTTGTTGTCTCCCTTACCTCTTTCAGTGCTTTTGTACCAAATATTGCATTTCATATTCTGTATTTGTAGACTGTTATAAGAGGTTTATTTGTATTTCCTTAAACGTTTGTGCTTTGCAACATGGTTTCTCCCAAAACACAAAATTAAATAAGTACAAAATATTGTAACTTTGCGTTAATCAGTTCCACAGCAGATAGATAATACTTTTGAGAAAGTATCTAGTCTTTCAAACAAAAGTGTCAACACTTAAATAGGACTCAACACTTTTAGTCATGTATGTTGATAGCTAAGTTCCATCTTATTTGCATATTGAATCTAAGGGCTAATGTTGTTATTGTCTTCAATGATCGAGAAATGCTTGGTAACATTGAACATACTTTACATCCAACAGTAATCATTGAACTGCTCAGCAGACATTTTTGGCAGTGCGCCAGATTACTAGTTAAAATGTCCATAGCAACGAGAGGCAGTCGAATGATTTCACATACAAGTATAAAACAAACACCAATACAAATGAAATGTGTATGAATCTAAATATTTGGAGGGGATTGAATTTGTGAAGAAACAGCTGCTATTTACAGCTGATGGTGACATGTTTACCGATAATTTGGAAATTTTAATTGATGTTATACTGTCAATAAGTACATGCCTATGTGTGTGTGATACCTTATGGGTCGTTCTCTGTTGTATCTGTTCTAAGCACAAATTAGGGAAGCAGATTGTGGGATGCTGAAGAAGAGGTTCAGTCGGGGGAGGGGGATGTTGGGGGAGGGGATGTTGGGGGATGTTGGGGGATGTTGGGGGATGTTGGGGAGGGGGTGTTGGGGGATGTTGGGGTATGTTGGGGAGGGGATGTTGGGGAGGGGGTGTTGAGGAGGGGATGTTGGGGGAGGAGGGATGTTGGGGGAGGGAGGGAGGTTGTAGAGCATGTTGCTGCCCCTGTGTCCACAAACCCCCCCGCCACCCCTTTGGATTCGCTTCACCAGAGCACACTTTTCTCCTTTTCTTGTTTGTCCATTAGCTCTCAGAGAGAGAACGGAGCATTCAATGCGATGTCGCTCCCCTCAGAAAGAACGCATCCTGACACGGTCCTCAAGGTCGAATAACCATCAGAAAGTAGAAGAATTCCAGAAGTGTGAAATCCAGACCTCCTGGACAAATTTGAGGACATTGTTAAAACTGTTTGCACTCTTCCGTTGGAACCTCTAGCACTGGCAAGGGAGTCGTCGGTTCATGCTTTCTGTACTTGTATTCTGTTATTTCTGCTATGCAAATTTAGGATTTGGAAATGGATTTTGAAATCTACCACCGAATTTTGGTGTCACCCTTACCAAGGCTGCATTTCCTTCCAACTTCACCTCTTAAATAATTCTCCCTAACCTAGTGCCCTATGTCAAAGTATGAGTTAGTTTCATACTTAGTTGTTTAATACGATTAAAAATAAAAGGTTTTAATTTATGGAGTCTGTTGATCACCTGCGATCATCAAAACTTAGTCCATCATTTGAACATAAATTGGAACTGGAGAAATTAGAAACTGTGAACATCGTAAACCTGATAAGTAAATTGGTATTTTTGCTAGGATGCAAAAATTTTAGTTAACAGTTTATTGTTATGATTTTTGTGTTCTAAAATTGTTTTAAGACCTGATGAATTTTTTGTTTTGATGAGTGGTTATATGAAAAGTATTCCACAGCAAAGAGCATTTTCTCCCTTAGGAATCTGTTTTATATGGTTTTTATGAGTATTGTGTTGAATTTATGAAAGAAAAAATAAATAAAGAAATAAATATTGACTAGATGTTAAACAAATTATTAAGACTGCAGTACTATCCAATTGTATGACAACCTATCTACCAACTAACTGTGTTGCCAAATTAGATTTTCTTTCTTTAATATTTATGTTAATTGTATTTAATCCAGGATATGGGATTACTGGTGTTCTTCTGTGCTAGATCAGAATTTGGAAAAAAATTATGAATTGTTACTCAGAAAAAATTATATAATAATTTCTCAAAATATACAATTTTTCTTCATCATTCAGAATTGTTGTCACACGGAACGTGGACATTTTGAGTTTTTCTAGATAATACCGTATAATTTCATGAACTTTACATGTAAAAATTTAAATGTCAATTGCACTGTTTATTTATATTCAGTGTGATATTCAAGAATATGAGAAGAGAGAGATTTTTTGCATTTTGAGAATGCACTTTATTTTCAAATAGAATTTTGCTATATTTTATGTATTATTTTAAAATGATCATTTATCATTTTATGCTAGGCCAATGACAATAAGTTTATTCAAATTATTGAAGCTAAATTAGTTTGAAGGCAGTGCACAAAGGTGCATTAACAAAAGTATTTGATTTGTCACAAAATGTTGTTGAAGTTCACAAAATTATAAGATTATAATGGTATCTTTGTTTTCCATTATGGGTTTCCCAATATGTAGAGATGATGCATTGATTAAATTTTGCTTCAATTTAACCAGGTTACACACTCTTTAAAAGTCGGAGAAGAAAGAGAGCCTGTGCTCAAACACTCCAAACATGGAGCTGGGTGGGTAAAATAGAAAGGCAACAGCCTTCAGATCTAAGGATTTGTAGGTTTGAATCCTGGCCAGATCATTACAGTGGGTACTTCATCTATATTGCCTCTTTCACCCAGGTGTATGAATAGAGAGCCAGCGAGGTTACTTGTTAATATAGTCGTTCACCGGTTTGTGGGTGTACCCTGTGGGAATTCCCCAGGGGACACATAGATGTGGGGCACTGCAATGCCCAGGGAGCGACTGTTTGAATTGCACACACTTTGTCACCAATGACCAGGGTATAACAGTTGTAAAGTCTTGTGAGGCCTTGCATTGATACAAGACTGTAAACCTATCACTATACTAAAGGAGTTTAACACCTGATCGACTTCGCAAGAGGTCCTGCCAGGGGTTAATAGCTTAATCATTAAAGAATAGACAACACATATTTATTTATTTTGTTTTTTTTAAAAAATCAGTTGTCTATGTTGAGCCAGTGAATGGCTGATAAGTGAAGCATTGTTACAATTGCACTGCATAGAAAGCCATGAATGAACCCAAAGTGGGGAGACAAAGAGCCTTTGTTTTAAAGCTTTTACTTTCAAATTTTAGCTTATACACAGTATCAGCCCTCATGTCCGTTGGACGGGACCATTACTTTATTTTCATGACAATGATGTCTACTGCATTTCATGACACAATCGTAAAAGTATTCAAATATGACAAAACCTTCGAAACCTATGGTATCTGACTTTGAGGGTCTGTCAAAAAAATTAAGCTTCTGGTAAAATTGTTTCTAAAGGAAAAAAGAATAACAGTTAAATGAAAGTCCCAAGAATGTTGTCGTAAATGCATTATAACCGACAACTGAACCAATCCTGTTGCTTTGTGTAGGACTAAAAGAGATTTTTCTTATATCATCATTGCATTTCTTGGAATACATATTGGACTATTTATTTGTCATTATTTTTTTTGTACTACTATATATGAACCGCTGAACTTCTTCATATCAAAATAATTTTACGAAAAAAATCATAGAACTTTCCTCTTCAATTTCGTCCTATTTTTTCATGCTGTTTTAGAAATATTATTAGGTTATTTATTGTCCAGTAGATTTAATTTTCTGTAGAATAATTTTCTTTTCTTTTTTGTTCTTTGTCTTTCTATAAATATTTGTAGATTACAAATTGGGGTATTTATTTATTTATTGCTAGTATGAGTTGTTTTTTTCTCTCATAACTTTTAATACCTCTCTTGTGTTGAAAATTAATCTTTTCCTCCACATTTTCTTTCTGATATTTTTGCATAGAATTCTATTAGTCTCCAGCATTGTTTTGTTGCACTGTGTTATATTTTCCGACATATTTTGTATTTACCAGTGAGATGTAGAGAATGTGCAATCTGTCCTCCAGCATAACGAATTTTGTGATCGAAAAAACGACAATTAAATATATAAAGGACTTGCTGAGCATTAATTGTTACACACTTTTTGTAAGACTGTAACACACTTCGAATAAAATATAACAAATAATTGTTACAAAATGTTCATGTATTCTTTTCTCTGTTCTTTTATGAGTCAAACAGCCAGTTTGCATAGTATCTTCCCGGATAATCCTAAACTATTCATTAGAAATCATCTTGGCGGCAACTACTAGCAACCTCCATTCTTAGTTGAATGGGTGAATATAGGCTTATTGGTGTGAAAGTTGCCAAATCATATCCACAAGCTTTGATGTCACTAGATCTGAATACAAATGAAAGTCACAATGCAACGTGTAAAATTTATTTCACAAACCATCTGTGATAAAAAAAAAATTAAGGCAAGTAAAAACGAAATGTTATCTTGGTTTTGGGTTTTATTCAAAAGTCTCTACTAAGTCTCTAACAAATGGAAAAAAAACATGAAAAATAGTAAAGAAAGAAGAACAAAATAATGTGTCAGGAAATAAATTTAACTTCTAGTAAATCCAAGTTTTGAACATTTGTTGTACATGAAGTGTTCACATAGGTTTGATGCAAGCATCTCACTTCAGGTTTACAATGAATCTGCTAAAAAAACTGGCACTAAACTACTTTTTCATGATTAGTGATGAGTTGCTGCCAGGTCAAATAAAATTCTTTCTTAATGTTTAGGCTAGGCCTTAATATTTAGACCTACCATGGTTCTATCAACTGGACCAATGATCCTTGCAATTGTAATTAAATGTGACTAATGTTGTTTTGACATTTTCAGAATTCAAACAACAAGA
>JAIPMN010040977.1:0-10541 GCA_020650975.1 Apostichopus californicus
GTAGATTGCAATACGTTGCGTATTAATGCTGAACTAGTCAACTAATGATATAGCGGTTGCTGTGTTATCGAGGAATAATGTATTTAGGTGTAACGTGTGTCGTCACACAGCCCAAGTGACCAATCAAATTACATCTTGAATAAACATGCATGATATGCGCGTTCCATGTTTTGTGTAAGTTGCTAAGTTAGCAGGACATAATGACGCAACAAAATCTGGTAAATGCTAGTGCGTATAGCTATACGCAATAGTATTTACCAGAATTCTTTCCCTGTCTTCCATGGTAATATACAAGGCGTTTAATTATATGTTGATCGCGTGCACTGTAAAGATGACCTGCGCACCGGTTACACATTACGCGTATACGTCCCATTCACTGTATACATGGGTAAACAATACTTGTGCATATGGTTACCGCATGCAGAGATCGGCGCTATAAGAGCAGTATATATATACCTGCGATAAAATGAAAATGAAAATGTGACCGTCGTACTACTCAACTTCAATGAATTTAAAATCAACTGATCAAACATTTGACTCGTGACTTGACTTAGCTCTGTCACATCAGTACAGGATATAAACATAAAAACAATTGTAACGTTATGAAGAGAAAATTACGCCGAGCACCATGACATGCATAAAATATACTATCTGAAAACGATAGTATATGAAGAAAAGAAAACATAACGTAAAACATCATAAAAAATAAATTAATAACAGTTTAAAGAAAGTGCGGAATATAATTGGTTCAACCCACCCCTTACAGTGATCGCTTTTAATGGCCCTTTTCTACACAATAATGAATCGGTTCATATATTGTTTGTGGTTACACGGACCACACATAACATCAGAAAGTAAGGTAAAGTAAATGTAATATAAATTGTTCGAAGAATGGCCGTCGACATAGTTCGCTCATACCCTTATAGAAGTCTGAGTGCATGGAAATATATTGTGTCCAAGTGAGATTCGAATCCTCATAAGTGATGGTTTACTAGTGGCAAAATAGCTCAAATAAGTACGTAGTTCCCTACAAGAGATGATTATTTAATGCTTGAGAAAAATATATTTTGTGTCGTTTGGTAAACAAAACTATAGAGTAGAATGTGTAGATACAAAGTACCGAGGACCATGCAAGCCAAGAACCTTTTTTTTTTCCAAATTTTATTTCAACATTCTTTCGTTGCATAAATTATAATTTCAACATTCTTTCGTTGCATAAATTATAAAGGAACATAACATGAAAATAATTTATACGATTGATGAGTCTTTACGAAAATAAGAGATTGCATTTCTTAAATGCATTATATAAAGTATTATAGGAAATGGGTGCATGAAATTTAGACGTTTGTAAATATTCTTCTACTTGAAGCATAAATTTAAATCGAAATAAAAATTCGTTTAAATTAGGGAGTTCTTCTTCAACTTTCTTCTTGCCAAGAAGCCAAGAACCTTGTGGTACGCCAAATGTATCATCCACAGCCTATCAAATCACAATCTCAATACCATTTTTGACTGTTAATCTGTTTGACCTCATTGAGCCACCAGTACCTAATTAACGCCGGATAATTGATTGAACATCAGTATCCATTCGATTGTTCTTGACAGGCCGTAAAATATCATAAACGGCACTGAACGACTCCACTATTAATTCCATCCATTCATGCAAGGTTTGGCTTTCGTCGTCTTCGGTAAATATATATCACGTATTGACCTACAAAATTTGAGCAGTTACGCAATTTATTTGTCAAGACACTCTCCGAGAGTTAAGAAACGACGCGGGAAATATTGTGTGTGGTTGCTAAGAAGTTGCCTGGCAACAACGTACGCCATTGCCTATAGACACGCATCGGTTGTTCGCTCCGACGTTCTTTTTAGAGTGAAAGTAACTTTGCGCTTCGTCATCACAGTGCTAAAATCGCTAATAACGGGAAAGGACTACTTCATTCATACGGATCCGTAAAATTTTAACTTTAAATCTCAACATTCCCCGGTGTTTGGTCATTTTATGACATCGGCTTGTGCAAGAACTAAAATAATATTTGACTTTTATTCCAGTGATTTGATCTACTTTTTCGTCGGGGAATCGAATAAGACGGAACTTTAAGGTGAGCTCCCATATAGGCTAGTTATGGTATTACAACTATATTCAATTCTTCAAAAAGAAAATGAACTCGAGTTCCAATATATTTTCTCAGTAAATAATAATAATAATGATAAGAATAATAATATTCCTAACTTATTAAGCGCCTTATCCAATAAAATATAAATGTACAAATAACCGGCAAAATGCGGCCAAGATTCTTTACAATGATTTTGCCAGATATTGTCGAAACTGTATTGTCATTCAATATCAGTTACATCGTTAAGTTTACGGATGTAATGAAGCAAACAATTCCTGCAGTATATATTTCCATAACAGCCTTTTAGTGACGAAATAACTTATTAAGAGGATCTAAAAACAAAGCGATGATATATAGTATATGGATAAGGTACACCGTCTTGGTGCAGTGTACCATGCCGCATAAAACGCAGATTACTCATATTATTTCTTTGTCCCTTGTTGGTGTTAATATACTATGTTGTCGGATTAATATACCATGCCGCTTGAAACTTAAAACAACTGGGAGAGGGGAAACTGTGGAGAAAGATGCGGTGTTTATCGTAACCAATGCCATATTTGGTCATATGTGAGGGTTTTTACGGGTAGAGTTTAACTGCTGTTATTGAATGTAATTCATTATATCTCTAGCAAAAATAGTTATAATGATTTTATTTTGCGAACTTAAGTTTCCATCTTTTTGTGAATGTTGTAATACAATGCAAGTATACGGTACTTTAGGACAGTATTAACTTAACAAGAATTGATAACATGTGATAGGGTTGAATCTACCAACTAGCTTGAGTTCAACACATCAGTTTTGTTACCGAAAGTTAATTGTCCTCATATAGCTATTGTAAACGAGAATATCAAATTGATCAACTCAAATTTATTCGTTCCCTATTTTGCTGTCGACGAAGTGTGTCGACTGTATCACTCGCCTGAAAAAAATAAATAATAATTTCTAGTTTGCCAGAATGAAGAAATGGACACATAAACCTTACAGTCTAATTCTACTGGCGGTTTATCGTATATTACTAGTGATCTTTGCAAATGAGTAGAAATCAGAACTTTGGTGACATCGTAAAATACGAATCTGATCATTTTAGTATTCATATGTAAAGACCAGTGTAAAGTATTAGCGCTTTCGCTATCAAATTGCTTGGTCTCGATTACAACAGAGGTAAAGGCATGTCAGACCCTAGCGAAAATCTATAGCGAGGAGAGGGCGGAGGGATCTCAAACTCCTCAAAATTGTTGAGAACAGCATTTACCTTATAACAAAGACTGCGTCCCATCGCTAAGTACATTTTGTTGACAAAAGAACCGTTAGATAAACACTAAGATGCAGATTAAATCACTGAGTAATTAGTTACAGAATCAACGCACATTCGTTAGTAACAAAGGAGAATGGTGACATTCCCCACAATGCATCTGGTTTCTTTGTGCCGTTCAGGAGATATTTACTAAGGAACTGGAGTTGGTCCACCTTTGGTTGACAGTGTTTGGTTTGTCACTTTTCGGCACTTATCTGCCACTTTTATGACAGGTAGCACAGAGCTACATCCCAAATAGTAACACATAATAGTGAAAGAGAAATTAAATTGTTGTCACAATAGTTGCGCGGATATAGTGACGTCATACTGTCTGCTTGACCTAGATAACAGCCAGCAAGTGTGCGACAAGAGGCGCAACCCATGGATCGAGAAACCTTTGTTTAACAGTGAGAAGCAAATCCAGCCGAAAGCAGTGGTTTAAGCGTTCGAAAATATTTAAAAATTAATTTAGCGCCCACAGTCGTCCTTTAACGTTTCCAATATATTTCTATTTCTTGCGTCATTAACCAGTTATTATTGATTTTTCGCCCACGAGAGATTCAGTTTCTTTATAATGCCAGTCGATAATTTTGCACCTAGAACAAAGTAGATTACTGTTAATGTCGTTTCAATTAATGTCTAATAAATAAATATGCTAATATCTCTCAATTGTTTATCAGTTTCTAATAATCGTCATAAAATTCTAAATATAAAGTCGAACTAATTAAATTTGGATATTTTGCAACGTTTCTAGAAATATTTCGCCTTACCTTTACTAGTGGTAATAGATGGCTTATACAGAAATACAATACTATATAACTGCAAGGAAATTGAAAAGTGAAGTATACTTACTCACTGCACAGTTTCAGAGCTAGAATCATTTCAAACACATGGTATTTGACATCATTCAAAAGAAAAGAAGTTGCCTACAACAATTTGTTATAATGAGACTGACGTCTTTGTCGTCTGTTTTTAAAGATTTTGAAGCATGTACAAACTAGATGAGACTGACGTCTTTATCGTCTCAGTGCATTTAAAGCTTTAAAGCATGTACAAACTATAGATGAGACTGACGTCTTTATCGTCTCAGTGCATTTAAAGCTTTAAAGCATGTACAATATCATGTACAAAACTAGATGAGACTGACGTCTGTATCGTCTGCATTTAAAGCTTTTGAATCATGTACAAAGTAGATGAGACTGACGTCTTTATCGTCTACATTTAAAGCTTTTGAAACATGTACACATTAGATGAGATAGTGCTCCTTAAGATGATGTTGATTTGTTTTGCCAGAACTGGGAATTCGCTTGTTTCATTCCCTGCAGAAAGAATCATGTTTCGATATGTTTTTGCAGGATCATGAGATGATATATCATTCACGTTCGAATTAATTTCTCAGAATAAAAACAAAATACGAACAGGGCAAATAAAGCATTCGTGAAGTACACAAAGGAAAGGAAAATCAAGTGACTGGGTGGCTATTACATATACTCGTCAATTTTGGACCTAAAATGTGGCCATGACTATGAGAAGTATGATACATCCTATGGGCAGGCCAACTTCTTTTTTCTTTCTTTTTTTAATGTCTCGAGCATCTTTGCAAAATAACATTCAAATCTAGTATCCTGGAAGCTGTCATGCAGGAACGGATACCATATATTTCAGAAACACATCCTATTGATTTGATGCGACACTTTTCCCGAGTGTGTTACAATGTCTGATGCGACGCTGTTCCCGAGTGTGTAATCATGTTTGACGCGACACTTTTCCCGAGTGTGTTATCATGTTTGATGCGACGCTATTCCCGAGTCTGTTATCATGTCTGATGCGACACTATTCCCGAGTGTGTTATCATGTTTGACGCGACACTATCCTCGAGAGTTATCATGCTTATCGTTGTTCCATTAATTCCCCCTCTCTCTCTCTTACACACACAGATGCTTCGTTTATGGTCTTGGATGATGCTATTAGTATTAAGTGCTGGTCTAGCGACAGGTAAGTTAATAAGAGATATAGATTCTTGTGTGCATTTACACATACTAACAGCCCAAGTTACTTGAATGTCAATCAGCTGGTATAGACTGTATCCAGTCAACATGGGATAATGTAGCATTCACTTATTCAAGTTTGTTTTTCATAAAAAAAAAAAAACTTGAAATGCGCACAAACCAAAATGCCAAATGTGCACGATCTTGGTATATATGGTATATAACCTACATATTTGGGTTTTCGAGTTTACGTGTAAATTTCTTTTATTGTTATACCAGGTAATTAATCCTTGGAGAGGAAGTGTAGTAATGCAGGATGAAGAAGGGGTGGGGGTGGGGGGGGGGGGTCGATGATATTAGCGCTATATAAATGTTTTCTGATTGATTGATCGATCAAATGGATGTTTATTTCAGACAAGTTTTATGACGTTTATCACTCACGATACGAAACTTTGATCAAAAGAATTTGCGTCCGATAGTATAATGAATTATGAAATTATCTGGTACCTCGCTTTATTAAGGATAACATAAGCCCTCGCGTGCAAAACGGTATTTTCATAGCAACAAGTGTGCAAAACGTAAAGATACATATTTTTACCGTTTACACGTAAAGTATATCTCGTGAAAACAGTGACAATTTAATTTAATTTTTATTTTGATGAGAAAATGAAGTGTGAAAAACGATAGTTTTCCTTTTTTTGATAGTTTGCAACGCAAGTCGCTTACGTCGCATACTGCATTATAGCTCCACATTAATCAATATAACGTTTAATAGCTATACGTGGTAAAATATGTTATATTGATTATGTTGAATTGTTGGATCTACGATATCTAGAACTATCAGTATTCATCCGAGACTCATCGACGCAAACATCGATTGTGTTGCTTGGTTGCTAATAATGCGTGACAACATAATTGATCTTGTATATATAGCTATAATTATAATTCACTGACTCCCATTTTGCGGTAAATTAAGTTCGGCAAATAATGAATAATAATTCGGTCAGTCGTTTCATCCAGAGTTATAGGAAGAAATGGCGAATATCCTTTCATATATATATATATATTGGTCGTATCTTTGGGATATTATATATTAGTGTCATATGAAAGCAATGTTACATGGAGCTGTTGCAAAAACTATGAAAACACCAGCAATGGTTGTAAAATGCCTTCACAAGACCCTTAAACAACAAATCTTGTAAAGTTCCTGAGTTGGTTTTTAAAGTATATAATCATGAAAATATAGCCATGTATTAATGATCATACGAGAAGTACATGGTTATATAAAAGGATGTTAACATGAGAACCTACTGGTTAAACTCCGACAATACCGTGACCAATGCAGTGGCGTAGCCAAACGGGCAATGGGTGGGGAGGGGAGGGGAGGGGAGGGGTGGCAAAATGCCCCCACGGCGACGAAACGGCGACTACAAAACAAAATAGAATAAAAGATAGCCATAATGTATATGATACTGAATGGGCGACTTTTTTTTATGGCACAATGTGATCTGGTTCTCAGAAGGTATTCCTCATTAGCCGCCATTTTGCATCTACGCCCGCTTACAGAAAACAAAAATCTCAAAGGGGAAGGGGACATTCGTTAACAGCGGGGAAAAGCTTTTATGGTGTAATGAAAAGCCATATCAATATACCGGCATAATTCAACTATAGATTCCCCCGATCGTTAAAAGTGGACAAAACTTAGGCTTGCATGGGCCCTCATAACACGAAGGCTGGCTACGCGCCTTGATCAATGTAGGCTACCTAAAGGTATTGGAAGCCCCTTATATATGTAGGCCCTATATGAAGTTTACTAACGAGCCATAGGCAATAGGAATTCCATTCGAAGGTGCAGCATGTGTTTATGTGCATTTGTATACCTGGAGGTTTAAGTTGGATAAACTTCACATACTTAATATTGATCCACTATTGTTTTTGTTAAAGTCGTTTCTTAAAGTAATGTTGTCCGGCTTAAAGGTCAGCAGAAGAAGTTTAAAATTAATAAACACGATCACTCTGAAAGTAAAGCTTCCATGATCTGTATGTAAGGCCTACATCAAACAATGGAACATTGTTGAAACAGTTGGATGCAGTCTGTTGTCACAGAAAATGTGACTATGAAACACTAATCCTGTTACTTTTCTGTTTAACGGATGATTTGTCACGTGTGTCCTAATAATAACGATGCCACTC
Source organism: Apostichopus californicus (assembly GCA_020650975.1). NCBI lineage: Eukaryota > Metazoa > Echinodermata > Holothuroidea > Aspidochirotida > Stichopodidae > Apostichopus > Apostichopus californicus. Next base: position 7,596 of record JAIPMN010040977.1, read on the forward strand.
ACCACACATAATACACGCGCATTCATGAAATGTCATGCGCGTGTCTCACTTATGATAAAACGGAGACAAGAACTAGTGTACCACACAGGAGCAAATCCCATAGTGGTACAAATATCATGCAACCACCGTCTTCTGCAAAAATATTAAGAAGCACTCCGAGTCTTTTGCATCAAACAGATGGTTTCTAGGGTAACAACAGGCATTGTATTAACTATACCTATACAGTGCTTCTAAAGCAAATATGCATGCTTCCGCTAGACGGAATCAAATATTTGCGTTTCTGTTCGCACTTGACACTAGAATTTTACCGTTTCCCCTTCACATGTTATGAATCGTATACTGTAAAGACATGACTCATACTTCACGGTATGTTTACCACTTTCTTACGTATCATAATAACCCATTATTATGTGATGAAAAGTTCTGAATCCACGCTTTTTTTTATATCTTTTATAGAGATTACTAAATGAATATAGCCAATTAAGTAGACCATGTGCGGGTTCTTTCGTCATGATTCTTGTTTACCTAGACATCTGATAGTGTGTATTCCATGTGTTGGTTTCCTTGGGCTGATTAGGTTAAGGAATTGTTTACTTTTTCCTTTTATAGTTTTGGGCCAGGAAGAAGAAGGAAGTGGCACTGACGGGCCTCTCGTCACATCGGGAACTACAGAAGCCATTTTTACCGAGATATTTACCGAGCTTCTGTCAACGGAGTTAGTGTTGGAAGAAAGAACAACATTAACTGGCGCGAGCTCCTCCTCCTCCTCAACGGTGTCGGCTTCTGCAGCTGGTACGTAGAAAAACCGGGTAGCTAATAGCAACGGCAACACGACCAATAGGAATGGGCATATTGTATAGCATTCATGTTGTAACGTTTGCCAAATGTTGAACATGGTGTTCATCTCAATCACATGAGACATAAACATAACATTTAAGATGTGTTTACTCAGTAGCTGCTAACAGACATGCAAAGACTTAATTTAGGTAATGACCGATGTACTAACTTTGTATAGACAGAGGTTATCATAATGGTTTCCTTGATTCATATGCCAATTATATATCGGTATTTCATGCAATGTTTCTCTGGTCTGTTATAGACGTTAGTGTAACAAGTTTGGACTTGTCATCTTCCGTTGAGTATATCTTTGACCAAACCACCACGGCCATCTTTTCGGTTATAATTGAGAATGTTGGAACAAAGGATATTGAAGCGGCATCATCTGGAGATAACTTTGAGGTTTCCTTCGTTGCAAGCAGCGATTCGGATCCAACAACAGCTGATACGGTAAGTATAGTAGGCTATATTTACTCTTCAAAAATGATTGCTGAGTGGTTGTGGAAAGTATCTCTGGTTTGAAAATGGGAAAGTATAGGGTGTGCAGGTCCTAAGCTAAAGCTCACACTGGTTTCGAAACAATTTGTTTTGCGATGGCTGCACTGCAGTAGTATTTAATATGAGTGTTTATCTCATAGTAAGTACCTGAAAAAATTGGTTCGATGCTGCGCGGGTACACTCTCGTCCCTTCAGACGGGGATGTTAAGTGGCGGTCTCGGGAACAGGAATGAGTACCACAATTAAGACGTCTGCCTTGTAATTTTCTGAACACCCATGGAAACGAGAAGGATTGATTTAGGCCGGTGTTCATCTACGATCATCCCATGGGTATACTTCCGCAAATCAGCTCCTGTAGTCTCATAATCCTTGGGATTAGAAACAATTATAAGCAAATTGGCAACACCAAGTTTATTTATTTCTTACGTCACGCCGGAGTGCCTTCTGAATGTGACAAACATGAAAACCTTGTTTACGACCAACACTTTACAACCACGTCTTGGTGACTAACTCCTTCAACTCTTTACGGTGAAGGTATATGAAGTTACATATAACTTCATATGACACTTCCATATTGCATTTGTACATTGTGGTGTTTAATGATGAAAAAACTGCACCCCCTATGTAGATGACCCTCTAGTCCACGATGGGCCTGCTGATGGAGTGCGGAATATTGATAGTAAAATAGTAGCTGGTTAGCTAAGACATTTGCTTCTTGACTGATATTATTGCTGTATTAAGGGTTCATTAATAATCTTTTTTTTAAATTTTTTTATTTACCAACATTTCTTATTACTGATTAAGAGTATATGAAATAGTGTCAGACGGCTAAACATTTCACATATTTCTGCATCTATAATAACATAATATTTTTTTTTATTTTTTTATTTCTCATGACATATACACACAGACAATTACAACATTAACTTAGATTATTTAACACGAAAAAAAACTATTTCAACCCCATCGGCAAAGTACACATTACTGTGATACTCCTATTAAATAATAATAATGTCCAAAAAATAGTAGCTGGTTAGCTAAGACATTTGCTTGCTGACTGATATATCATTGCTGTATAAAGGGTTCATTAATAATGATGTTAGTCATTACTCATTTATGTTATCATTGTTATCTATAGGTCCTGAATCTACCGTCAAGTGACAATAGTAACAATGCTCTTAACAGTCAACTGGCAGCAGGAGACAGCCAGACATTCTCACAATTTGAAATATCTGTAAATGTGGCTTCCACCGACTGTAGCGACTACTCCTACATTTGCGTGCAAGTGTCTGCCACTAGCAGCGCTAACTACACCGACGGAGACGTTTCTAATAACTTCGCTTGTCTTACATTTGGAGCATATGCGGAGGGTCTCGCTGGAATTTATCAGTGTGCAGGTAGGCCTATTATCGTATTTTATAACCAAAATAGTATCTACTTTAGCTTTAATCCCAACAGTCAATGAACTATAAAATTGAAAGGTAGTCTACGAATCAAGATCGGTTATTACAAGATCTAAGGCGCATCTTACGGATATAATACACTTTGAAATAACCATCACCGATTGTGTCATGCTGCGTATGGGATGGAGAGGAGTGGGGGGGGGGGGGG
>JAIPMN010040982.1:0-31525 GCA_020650975.1 Apostichopus californicus
TATATAAACAGTATATATATATACAGTATATATATGATATATCAATATACATATATCTCTATATACATATATATATTATTATAGTGCATGCATTGCCTGAATTTGAAAACTTACAAGACTAAATACACCGTTCATATTTCATGCACATCTTTAATTGACAATACGGCACATTGTTCCTTGAGCTTGCCGTCTTCCAAATTTATCATGCTCGAATTGGCGTTTATAGCCGCGAAAACTAAATCCTCTCAACTTTTAGTACTCTCCCTTGTAGAACAGCCGGGCTAAATTGCCCGGATTCAACCGTTATTCAATTTTCATATCAATTCTGTGCTCCAACAAGCTAATGGGTAATGTTTCAGACAAATTAGGTCAAACCGATAGCATTCCTTACAGCAACAGAGATAAGAAAAAGACAAGAGAGAAAGCCAAGACGAGAAAGGAAAGAAAGAAAGATTCTGGGCCAACTTTGAATAATATTACTTTGGGAGCAGAGAGTGTCCTTTAGGCAATGCAGACATAATTACGACACACACACAGTATGTACGTGTGTGTGCGTGTGTATATGTATGTGTGTACAGGCGCGTAGCCAAGGGGGGGGCGAAGGGGGCAACCGCCCCCCCCTTGAGCATATTTTTAAAAAAAAATTTAAATGTTTTTATGATATTGCTAGTAATTTCAAAAGAAAAAATGCTAAGATGCAACTTACAAGGCCTGGTAAGTGCCATTTCCAGCGATCTGGGAGGCATTTTCAGCCAAAATTTTCTTGTACGCTTCGCGCCAACCATGGTGGCGCTACGCTTAGATAGTTTGCAATGCCGTATCTACAGCTCTGACAGTTTGCCTACATTTTCGCCCCTCCCTTGGCAAATTCCTGGCTACGCGCCTGCGTGTGTATGTATATTTGTATTTTAGATCCTCCTGCAAGTAGGAACTCGCAAAGAAGCCATCATTGGCTTATCAAAGCCGCAAGCTGACCGAAGTCCGTCTCTTAGATTCATATTTAACGTCCATTATTATGAATTGTCAATTGTCAACAACTCTGTAACTGGATGACATACATTAATCTTGGAGTGACTCGAACCGGGGACCTTATGATTGAAAGGCACTAGCATTTACCACTCAGCTAACACTCCTATGTGGGTAAATGGAGGTGCTCTATGCATCTTACAATGATTTTTCAACATGATCAAACTGAAGCTTTTCTTTCAAAGCTAAAACATTTTTTTGTTTTTGACTGCATAAATCGCTTTACCTTGCGATACAGCGACTTTTCTCAAATCCCATAGTTTGTGATATTTTTGGCTAATTACTGCAGAGCTTTGCGGCACCCTTAGGATACATGTGAACCGTCATGTTAGGTTCCTACTTAGCCGTCTGTCGCCTAACCTTAAGTGAGACCAAATAAGTAGACCACAAACCGTAACATTTATCGATTATTCAAACCTATCCTATTTTCCCCCGTTCAAATTGTTTTTGTTTTTTACTTAAAATACAGTAGCTCAAATTTGGGCTTTGCATTGCTCATGCTGTAGTATAGAGAGGGCGAGCTTTCAGAATTGCAAATCTTCAAAAGAAACAAAATATGTAAGTTCTGTTTTCAAGAGAAAGAAAATTACCTTGCTTTTCCACATACTGGAGCTTAATTGTGTGATTAATTAAGCAGAGTTAATTTTACAAGTTTTTTTTTAAGTACTTGTTCATAGCATCTATAAGACAAATGATGTGTGAGAGAGTACAGTCATTTTAGCTTTCTGGATAATAGATGGCAGCATTTCAGATTAGTATTTAAATGGAAATAATACATGTATACTACTGCAGTAGGCTATAAATGTAAGTAATATACAACAGGTGCATTTATTAATGTTCAAATTTACAATATTATGTTCTAAACATAAGACTGCATGCACTTGTAACATACTGACAATTAAATGTTACCTGGGAATCATTTATCAAGTAAAATGGGAAACTTACTATATAAACTGTAAGAAGTATGTTTTGCCATTATTTTAAGCATATTAAATACCATACTATTTTCAGTAATAGAGCAGTTGAATGAAAATGTAAGCATTCAAGTATTCGCTGGTTACACATGTATTAATTTGTAGTATGCGCATGCATTTTAATATTTTGTTTTCATCCAATGAAATCAAAGGCAGCATTCCATGAATTGTATGTACACACTAATATTAATCGTTTAATTTATTAATGTTTGAAGCAAACTAACTATAAAAAAATACTTTTTTTTTGGGGGGGGGTGCACTTTTCCAACACATATACTCTACCTTTGTTACCATCTCTTTTCATTTCTGGCGACATACTGCTCTGTGGGGTCAAAGGTCCTACAGAATTAGGAAGTAGGGAGGGGGAAGGATTGTAGCTACCATGTGGGGATGATAGCTGAGGAGATGGCCATGGGGTCAAGGTAGGTGTAAGGAAAGCTGCTACATGGCCCTGTAAAGGTAAAGCATGCCCTCCATCAGTGCACTCCGTTTGAAATCCACGAGCAGGATTTTGTGATTCGATACGTGACAAGCCTGAGGAAGAAGTCACACTGACAGGGGATGCACTTTTGGATAGTAGGGCGGGGGAATTACAAGGGGGGTGCCTTGGACCAATACAGGAGCCAGGGAGTGACTTTGCACCACTCGGGTGATGTGGAGAAGAGGTTGGAGATGAGGTAAGGAAGGATACAGGCATGGAGGAGGAGGAAGAGGAGGAGGAGGAGGAGGAGGAGGAGCTTTCAGATGAAGAATCAGAATGGTTGGAGACGGATGAGGCAGAAGGAGTCACAGGGAGAGAGGTTTCCTGGGAGACAGAGGGAATGGGTGGTAATGAAGGACTATTGACTGGGTAAGAGAGGAAAAAGAAAGAAAGAAAGAAAATGGGAAATATGGTTATGATTCCATCCCTGAAGGTAACCAGTTTTGGACCATCAAGGTAAGTTCAAACATTCAAATATTTGACATAAACATATACAGGGTATAATTTATAAATCCGATATCGCAACTTTGCAAAATACTATGCAAAATACTATGCAAACTGCTATGCAAACTGCTATGCAAACTGCTATGCAATAAGGGCAAATTGCAGTTACAAGTGCAAAGTTGTACAGTAGCAGTTCTTATACACAGTAACCATATCATTTTATAAGAGACAAAGTTTGAAACTGCTATGCAAAATTCGAACACTAAATTTAATATTCCCTGATATATATAATTTTTTTCACCAGTCAATGGTCATCTATATATGGCACCAAATTTTATTATCTATTTAATTACTGATTATTACTTTACTGATTATTATTTTGGCAGAGAATATTTAAACCCGGGATATTTTAGGAGAATCATTCAAATTGGACAGTTGAAATGTTTCAGAGAGGCAAACATTATGAAAGCGATAGTAAATGTGCTAGGCATTTAAACATAGTTGACCATTTTTCTTTTTAGGGAGGAAAGGTATCTTTTGAGAGAGATGGTGGCTTCCAGGCATTTTGGCAGTAACATTTATTCACTTGACCTAAAAAGCTAAGACTTAAACTTACATTGGATATGCATGACATGACAAACCAATTAAAATTACTTTTATCATTGTTGAACTAAACCTAGGATTTTTGCCCAAAAAAGGCTCGAGAGTCAATTTGATGTTAATACTTACAGTACGTGTTAATACATCATAATTAACGTACAAAATGTTAACATGATGTTAAAAGTATGAAAAGGTCTCTGTCAAGGCCACCTCACATGACTTTACAATGGTATAATAAGCCTGGTAACATGTCACACACACACACACACGCTGACTGATGTGTGCAGTTTCAGCGTTACTCCTGGGGCACCACAGTCCCCTATATCTATGCATTCCCTGGGAGGACATCCCTTAGGGTGTAGCCACAATCCAACATACACCTTTAATTACAAGTCAACTTGCAGATTCTTAATTATACACTTGGTTTAAGAAAAGCAATTGAGATTAAGTGCCTTGCCTATTAAAAGGATGTTTTGTTCTATCTAGGAGTTAACCTGTAATCCACAGATCGCAAGGCGATTGCCTTACATAACCAGTCGACTACAACGCTCTCAAGAAATAACGTCTCTCAAACTATCGACTCACTTCCGCCATACGCAGCAGAAATCATCAAACGGCCTATTAGTAATTTGTATTGATGTTACTAAATGAGTAACCAAAAAGTACTCCTTCTTAAATTGAAACTTTTAACAGGTAAATATCATTTATTTGCTAATTTCTTACAAAGTAGTCAATTACATTTATTTTTAATTGCTGCCAATATTTATACTGTATCATTTTAAATCTAAAAAAAAAAACTCACCTTCATCATTTTTTACTTCATCTCCAGTCACAGGTTTGGTCTTTCCTTTCCACTTCCAAAATTTGGGTTTTTCCAGAACTTTCTTTGTCTTCCCGGGCTCTATTGGTTTCAAGACGGTCTGTTTATGCATGTGATGAAGATATCGAGGGCATGGCAAGATGGGACCCTCTTGAAACTCCGGCTGTCATTCAAAAGGACAAAATTATAAATGTTGCAGTTTGCAAATCTTTGTCCTTTGTAACAGACTGTAAAATACCACAAAATATTTACTTTTGTTGCAGGATGGTAAGAATAAGAAAAGGTGATGTTAAAGGCATTGAAGACTCGCCCCAAACTGCATGCCGCGCTCTGAAAAAGTTAACTTTCTGTTGCTTGCAAGTGAAGTTTTCTTCTAACAAGTCGCTACAAAATGCAGACAGTAATGAAACGTGATACCTTGTTATCATTTATCTAGACCTGAGATGTCCATCGCTGCTATGTACACTGTGCTGTGGGTATTGACCTTAGCTGTATGTATTGACTGTACACTAGTGTCTAATTACCGACGGTAGCAAGCTGTGTGTGAATTTTCTGGCATCGATGGTGGTGTCTAACACTTCTGTTACACCTCATTTCGAAACTAGGTCAGATTACCGGCATGAGACTTTTCTTTGTGCGCGAGTCTTCACACCCTTTAAACCAACAGTTTCAGCTAAACTTGTTTTTTAACTTAACAGAACTGAAGGAGATAACATTTTAAAATATTAGGGAAAAAAATTCCATTTTAAAGTTTTGAATGTTGTATGTGATCTTATAAATGATGGTGATTTTTTTTGTGTAAAATTTGAATGGCACTGTGTATGAAGTAACATACATGATCATAATGTGATGTTCGGTGCATGAAGGACAGGTCATTTAATTGTATCCAACTTTAGACTCTTCCATTTGCTGGCAACTTGGTATTCTCGGCAAAATCCTCAAAAAAAAAGGTGACCGCTCAGAATTTTCTCACCAAAATACTTAAATTTGTATACAGGTCTTTCCATACAGTATATACTGTGTTAATTACACCATGACAACTTTAAGAGCATGCTTACCAGACAGTTGTAAATTCCTCGGTCAAAGAGTTCAGTTTGGCCAGCCAAACTTATGTATGTGTTGCTTTGACCCTACGGATGCAAATGAGAAGAGACAATGTACAATAATGTGGTCAACAAGTATGCTTACATGTAAACTAAAACATAACAATTATTTACAATTAAGCAGAAACATACTGTAATGTACTGTACAGTAATGTGCTGTGCTATACTGTACAGTACATTACATTACTGCACAGTACTATACAGTACTGTGCTGTACTGTACAAAGGATACATCCACAGAGGGTACTATGCACCCCAATCTTTTTTCTCACTTCCAATCTAAACCTACTCCCGACACCCTCTCCCACCCCCCTCCAATGTTAAAAAAGAAGATTGAAAAGTTAAAATTTAGCACAAAATCATTCATAACCTGACAATATCATATAAAATTAAAAAATTCCATGCAGCTGCTAGTTGTGAAAGTAAGAGACTTTTCTCTGAATTTCTTAAAACTTGCACTATAGGGAAGGTTTTTTACTTTACAAAAGATTTCAATTTTTTTTTCTCACTTCCAATATAAATACTGTGTCAACCCACCCTAACACCCTCTCTCACCCCTCCCCCACCCCCTCCTTCCAATGTTAAAAATGAAGGTTAACAAGATAAAATAGCACAAAATCATACACCACCTGACAATATCATATAAACTCATAATTCTCTTCGGCTTCTAGTTCTGAAAGTAAGAGACGTTTGCTCTAATTTCTTAAAATTTGCATTATAAGAAAGGTTTTGTACTTAGTTTTTGGTTGGACCTGCTTTGGTTTTGCTTGGATATAATTGGTTACAAATGACAATCAATTTGTTAACAGCCATCTTCAAACAAACAACCAATCTCCATATCCGATATATATTCTCTTGAGAATACAATGATCGTAATACTTGCATCTTTTCAAATTAATTTATTCTCAAAAATTGTAGGAAATCCATGTGCAATGGTTTGGTGGATTTCCAATTCCCTGAGGAGTATTCAGTACACACATGTATCTTTAAGCATAGTATAGCAATATATAACAGACAACTTGATACTGTGTGTTAATACACACTGGGGAGCTGCCGTCTCAGAAACCAATATTTTTGCAAAATTTCTAGTTTCTAGAAGATCATCCAATAGACCAGACTGTAGTACTCTAGCATCTGATCACTTTTTAAAATGCTTTTAAGACGTTAATTTTTTGTTATTATCATTATAATTTATCATTAATTTATGTCCATTCTTACATCTTTCTGTTAGTTTAAAGTTAAGGTAAATTATTATCTACAAACACAAAAGGGTTTCTTTGTACTCATTTTTTCATAAACATAATTTATCATTTATGTTCTCTCTTGCATCTACATATAACAAATATATAATAAATAATTTTTTTTATTATTTTTTTTTTGTGAAGAAGATCCTGCTAGGATCGAAACATCAGACCAACTTACTTTTACACATTCTCTTACACAGGCTCTTAAGCAATTTGCTAACAGTTTTATTTTATATAATATATTAATAAATGACAATGTAAAAAAAAATGAAGCTCTTGTAAATGCACCAGTGTAAGGTTACTTTGATGCAACATGGCAAACACACTTCGTTCAAAACCAGTTGAATGAACCCAACTGGAAGATCACTGTATTGACGTACAGACAACTTTCACATTCCTGCCCTTTTGACCGACCAATTGTCTGAGGCAATCAATATTTGAGTAGATAACACAAGACGGTCACCACTTCACAGTTTACCATCCACAGAGAAGCAAAAACAGTGGCTTACAGAAGCTTTACTTGGTCAATGCATGCTGTCCATCAGAACAGACAACTCACACAATATATGTTGGTACATAACAATGGATTTTATAACAATGGCGGAACAAGAAAAGGTATATATACTTAAAAGGGTAACACCAGAAAAGTCGAAAACAAAAGGAATAATGTATCTAAGAATGACCCACACTGGTAGAAATGACTGGAAAGATATTGAAAACTGTCCAGTCGATTGTTTTCTCGAGGCTACGGATTAAAAGATTCATTGAATGTTGGCTAGTACTTAATACCCTGTCGACAGGTTAAATTATTGATTGGGGGTAAACACGGCCACAAAACAAATACAATGTCTTCTTTTCATGTACTGAAATAGGTGCTAGTGGTTCCTCTGCAAGGTCGGCATAACAACACTCCTATATAACACAGACCTAAAAAATATTCAGTACATATGTGGAGTGTTAGCTCAGTGGTTAACGCCGGTGCCTTTCAATCATAAGGTCCCCGGTTCGAGTCACTCCAAGATTAATGTATGTCGTCCAGTTACAGAGTTGTTGACAAAATATGAATCTAAGAGACTGACTTCGGTCAGCTTGCGGCTTTGATAAGCCAATGATGGCTTCTTCGCGAGTTCCTGCTTGCAGGAGGATCTAAAATACATACATGCATAAAAGCAGACATTTGACTGGGAAATTATTTAACATTTATAAGCCAGATTAATTAGCTGTCCTCAAGCGAGCAAATAAAAGCTAACAGGGACAGACACAACTGTCCTACCTTTAGAAATGTTACCAGAAACTACAAGCATGTATAGAAGCAAAAAATTGAATGGGAAAAATAATTAACAAAAGTCAGAAACTCTAGCAACCAGCAATCACAATTAGGACTGGGTGACCCTGCTGAAGGTGTTTCAAATCCTGCTCTTTGACTAGCAAATAACGTCTTCCCTCTTTTCCAAAAGTAGTTTGAATCACAGAAACCACATAGAATATGATCTTGTAAAATTATAAACTGATTTTGGTGCTAGTGGGTTTCTCGTAGTGACAACAAATTCAATACACTTGTTTTCCGGATTCCACAAAAAATTGTCAATCAGAATCTTATTCACTCACATCGTTTTCATTGAATAACTTTCCAATTGATTCAAAATTGCTTTTTAAGAAATTAATTCAGAGTCGTCTTTATTGAATAATCGTTAATTTTGCATGTGAAGGATGCTACTGTACTTGATGAAGCTATTTCTTTGATCTGAAAAATTAGCTTCAAAACTGTTTTTGTAAAACAGTGTTTGGGAGAACGATTTGCAAGAAGAGTCTGAGAGGTAGCTATTTTAAGATAAGCTTGACAGATAGCTTGTATTTGCATAGTCTCAGCAATTTACTGTACCAATTTGCACACCTTGTGTTAACAGGTTCAATATATAATTCAGCCAATAACAGTTTCAACAAGCTTCACTATCGCTGTTAATTCATTAAATGATTCTACTGAAACTTTTTGGACTGGAACTGGTATGCATAAAGGTCCCAGACAGACAGACAGACAGACTGACCTAAACCACTCGGAATAAGAAACTGTTCGTAATGTCAATGAACTGATGACCTAGTTACCAAGAATACATAGTTTTACGTTCAGATCAAAACAGTGGCTCTCAAATACTCGCCATTTTGTAAAAGATGATCGCAAGTATGGAAAGACACAAAACTAAAAAAAAGGCATGAAATAAACTTACAAGTTTGCTTGATACCCAAGCATTGAGATGAAAATTCCAGGACGGATTATCCAGCATTTCGGCGTTGGAGGTAAGACTTGTGTCGCCCGGTCCGGCACCGAGACTACGCGACAAAGATATAGAGCTAGAGAGATCAGGAGCCGTCCTTGGGAAAGATCTGGATGGTAGAATTTGTCTCGTATTCAGCTGTCTCGAATTTGGCCAGGATGAGATATCCTTGTTCGGGGATATGGGAGGATGCTGGGGTGGCCTCAAGGAGCTGTATCGGTGCTGGAAAGAAAGAAGTTCAAATACAGTCTCAATTGTCTCTGTGCAATGTTTTTGTCAGGTTTGATGCTCGGGTGGGTTCACTATTGACTTACTGTTGCACTGAGTTGATTGCATTTCTTCAGTAATATTACAGCTTCACAATGTGCACACAGCTCAACAGATGGTTGACTCAGAGTTTTAAAGTAGGATGGTAAAAGGTAACTTTGCATAAATGTTCTTCTAAAGGACAGCTGAAATGAATATTTTTCTGATTTTGCTCTGTGGTTTAGTTCTTTCCCTCATCTACGCAATTTAATCGATTGTTTGATCAAATTCTGTCAGAATGTGATAGATTTATGTTTGTCTTAGAAGTCTTCCAAGAGTCAAAGTGCTTGAAGCAAGGGAAAATTTCCCGAATTTCAAGCATGGGTTGAGATTTACTGTACAATTCCAGTGAAATGGGTAAAATAATGATTAAAAGTGCCTCAAAATACAGAATTGATGTTTTTGCTTATTCAGTGCAGCTATTTTTAGATATTTCTGCTTTTAAAGAAGGTTTTGTTGATTTAAATTGTGTTGGACAAAGTGGTTCCAATTTTACTTCAAAAACACAGTGCAGCAACAGTGTTTATTAGTGCACCTACAGTACATGTTTTAATACAGTTTGCAAAGTTGGGCGACACACATAGTTACCATATATGCCTCCATACTGTACAACATACAGCAAGTGCATTGCTTCAGATCATTCTCCATTAACAGAAGGAACGACTAAATATGTTTCAATTTTGATATTGACCTCATTCTCCTCCTTTATTAGGATACAAACACAGCACACCGAAAAGTTTTATCAGAACACAACTTTCTCTCTCATAGGGTCCTTCATGAAGACTTGATTGTCCCTTCTGATCCTTTTTTTTTCTACTAAACTAAACTATTAACTTAAAGGTTAAATTTACCCGAGTTGTTAATCTTTCATCCCAGCTTTGACTTAGGTTGCTGCAGTTGGGGAAATGAACTTTCAAATAGTCTCTCTCTTTCCTTTCCGTCTCCAAAAGTTCCCTCTGTGTCCAAAGTTCTTTAAATTTGGCTTCCTCGTCATTTTCAATTTCATAATGAACGACACAGGCAGTTGGTTTTGCGGTCGAACCTGTTGTCATTTTCTTGGGAGATGAAGTTGACCTCTTAAAGCTAGAAGTGGGTGGAGAAAGTTACCTGAAAAAGAAAACCACAACTACAGGTATTTAGCTATCAGACAAATGCAACCAGTAACCTATAATCTAAAATTCAAAATTCCTTTGCTCTTACAATTCAGCAATCCTACAACAATTTCCCAGTTAGTTATACTTTGTCGTTTGTTTAAACATGAGAGATTTAATTTTGGGTCAAAGTGTCCCTCCCCCTCTTTTGCATACAAACCTTGCAACAATTCAATTCAGTGTCAAATTCATCCACCCAACTAAAAGCCAAATAGGCCTATGGTCCAATGCAAGCATACCCCGGAGGCAACATGTCAGATTTGAATATTAATGTATGGATAGAACTTTAGGAGCCCATTCTTGGCTCTGATTTGGATAATTAAATTCATATAACCATTTTGCACCAGTAGTATGTACATTTAGGGGCGTTCATGCCAGGTAAAATAGTTTATAACCCAACTTAGGGTTCAGTTCTACAGTGTAGTTTAGCCAAGTGGAGTTCCGAGTAGTGCTTGACCTGGGCTTATACTAACAAGTAACATTTGGCTAGGCCGCCTAGATAACAAAAATTAATAGAGTTAGTCAGAAAATAAGTTGACCTTCCTGCCAACCATAGAGTACCGTCATATGTTGTGCCGATTTTCGTTTCGCTAAACCTATCCCGCCTCGTGTAAGTTTAGGCCTACCGTTGGTCCCATAACTTAGGTAATGAACATCATAAAAAATGCAATAGGCTAACGTTAGTAAATTTAATAAACAATTGAAAATATGTAGTTTGGAAGGGAGAATCATTTACTCTTCACCAATTTAAACGCGAAGACGTACCTGGCCCATGTTACTGCGTTTGATCCTAATGTAATCATATCTCCGTTCACTGCCGTTAATCCATCTTTTATGGCGTTATTTATATTTAATTTTCAGCGAAGTTTCAAATTGTTACTTTGGCTGCCAGTGGTAACCGTAGAACCCAACCCAGCTGTTGAAAGACAGGTGCAAGGAGGTAGCATCGTCGTATGTCAAAACCTACCTGGCTCATGCTCAGGTATTACATCCAACGACATCACTCCGTCACTAGAATATTGTATATCAAGTGGTACAAGGGCGTAGGAACCGGGGGTGCTGGGGGGGGGCGCCAGCCCCCCATTGAAAAATATGGGGGCGGAAGTATAATTCCGCCCCCCCGCTCTGCAAGTCAGAAAACCTCTTTTTCGTTTCCAAATGAGAAAAAAATCTCATTTGGAGCACCAAATTGCATCTAAGGCCAGGTGAAAATGCAAAATTATTTACAAAATGGAGTGGGTGTTGAAGTGTGCTATATTGCACCAAATTGCATCTGAGGTCACCTGGAAATGCGAAAAAATTCCAAAGGGGAGGGGGATACCCCCTCCCCTTAGTCCCCCTCCCCTTAAACCCCTCCACCCAGGCCGGCCGTCAGTCTTCAGCCCCCCCCCCCCCACTCAAAGTACCTTCCTACGCCACTGATCACGCTGATATCATTTTTCAGCAGTTCTTTTGGGATGGGAAGGATTCATTATATATAGTAATATTTTTAGTAGGGGGAATAGTGTTGTTGATTGTGAAATGACTATCTTGTAGTCTTGGGGGCCATTCTGCCCCACCCTAAATTTCCACTAATCCAATACCTTCTAACTACCCTTCATTTGAAATGTTGAATGTTTTTGGTAAATTTTAGGGTCAACAAATTAAATTAACAACAGAATATTAATCAAGTAATTAATGAAATTACTAATAAACGTTTGTACACAAAAGATCATATGTGAGCATGATCTTAAGTAACATTTACACTTTTTTTTAATTTCAAAATATGCGAGTAATGAAGCCCAAGATCAACAAACAACAGAAAGTAAACAAATCTGCAAACACAATTAAGCCTCTTTATTTTACTTTTACTTTTTTTTATAAAGATGATAGTGTCAAGAGTGAAATTGAAAGAGGTTATCAAAAATATGAAAGAAAGAAAACCTTTCCCAGCTATCAGTATATAAAATGACAAAAAAAAAAAAATGTGAACCTGTATGTACCTCATCAAAACTCAACAGATAACTGATTTAAGAAATCATAAACAACTTTTTTAAAAACATTGCAAATGATCATAAAAATGCATCAGATATTTCCAATTGTTTCTACCTTCTGACAAGTTTTTCTATTATCTTTTATCACACATGAAAAGCAAATTTGAACATTTTTCAATATTTGAAATTAAAGTAAACAAGCATATGAACTGCACTGTAAAACAGCTTATATGACAGAGGTCCTTGTGAAGAAAAATCCCCTCCCCACCCCACCCCACCCCCAAACATCTAAGAAATATGTTGCTCCATTTGGGAGATAACACAGTTTAAAAGTTTGGGTGGGAACTGGCATTTTCAAATTGTGTGATGTCACTAGAATCTGATCTGGTTTTCCCTTTCTCTTTATTTGTCCTTACATACTTTAGAAAGAATGTTAACCGTGTTGACAACTTGGCACTCCATTACAGAAGTACTATAAAACAGAAAACTATAACAAACTGATACTAATGTGGATCGATGATGTCATATTTAGACTTAATCAAGTCTTTGTCCTTGTGTGCTTAAGGAGCATTTAATCTGTGATATCTCCCAAATGGAATAAGATATATCTTAAATTTTTGGGGGGAGTTATTCATGACAGTTATTGCTATCGTATGGACAGTGGCGGACTGGCCACACAGGCATTTGGGCAATGCCCCATGGGCCGGTGGCCCGTTGAGCCTGGTAAAAATTACAACCCATTTTCACAGTAGTTAATAGAATGCAGACGGGTTGTGTAGAAATATATTTTTAACTGTGGGAATCAGCTCAAGAAATCACCATGTTAGTTAGTCTATAAGTTCGTAACAAAAGAACGTGCTATTGGCAACCCGTCTGTGCTAATGGATTTCATTTAGGTTTTTTTCCATTTTTTTCAAGCATATTGTCACAAACTGCTTGAAAAACTAAATAAAATCTAGTCTAAAACATATATTTTTGTTTACGTTTTTAACTTTCCTCAGTTTAATCAAGTGTTGCTTCTGCAAAATTATTTTTGGGTCATTTTTAAATGATTATTGTAACCTACAAAATTGAGAAATATAGCACCATTTTGCATCTAGGCATTCCTTAACTTCAAAAAAATCTCGATGTGGAGGGGGATACCGCCTCCACTTAGACCCCTCCCCTAGGACGGCGATCACTATGTAAGTAGCATATCAATGAATAATGGGCCGGTCTAGGTGAAAAATGCCCGGCCGGTTTTAAGAGCCCAGTCCGCCCCTGCGTATGTATCAATAATAATGGCTGGTTCTGTGTCTCCTTTTAAGAATTTGACTAAATATTGTTTATTAAAATATGACAATGATAGCTTTTCCCATTCTCTTATTGTTACACTTTTTGGCAAACTACAGATAAGGCAAGACACTATGGGAAATACAAAAATTTCTGTAAATCTTTGGTCAAAAAACTTAAAAAAATAGAATGTAGAAGAATGAATGGATAAGCAAAATGTACCTTGACAAAAATACAGTACCAATAGAAATACCTTCTTAATTAATAAAGTTGTATCTAAAAGTTTTTTTTTTTTTTTAAGTTCTCTTTTAATCTTTAAACTGCTCACATATTTACAAACACCACACTATAACTATTCCATATTATCCAAACCATAGAACCCGTATGAATATATAATTTAAGCAAGATGACAGATGAACTTATGAATTTCAAAAATATTCTGATACAATAGACAGTAAAATGAAAACATATTTTTCAAGGCAAGCATTGTATTTTGTGAAGTCATGGACAGTAGATTGTCTTTCCTGAATTTGAAGCAACGATATTGGAAGAAGAGTTGAGTACCTTTCGGAATCTTTGGGGGGGGGGGGTTTTCTTTTGTATTTGCTTTAGATCTCTTGTGGAAAGAACTATAACTTGCAGAGTCTTATGTTGTACATTTGTCCTTTAAAAAGCACAGAAATGTTGCGATAAGAATTTTATCTCATATGTGCTATTTTTCATAAGTATTAAAATGTACATATTGTTTCAATATCACTTAACCACAAAAGGTTAATCCGCATAAGTTTTGAAGGCACAAATTTGCCACAAATCTACCTCCAGAAGTGAGAATTGAAACAAAATTCATGCTATTAAATTTAATACATAGTTTTATAACTGTCATAACACAATGACCATCATCATATTGACTAAAACTGATATCTATTGCACATTATATTTACTGTAAAATTTCAGAATGTTTTGGTTATAGTTCCAACCAACACCTCAGCCTCTGTTGATAGTTGATACCACCACCAAAATCTTCAATAACCTCTAGTCCCTCAGCAGGCTCAACCACACCCTCCACCCCACCCCACCCGCCGCCTTAAAGATTATCTCTACCGACATCCTCAGTCGTACTCCGAACCGATGGTGATGCTAATTTCTCCCTCGAGTATTTCCGTTCTGTGAAACCAGATGTTGGTATCCAAGACGACTGAAATGAGAAAAAATAGATAAAACAGGAACATTAAAAGCAAAATTCCTTTACTGGAGTAAACAAAAATAGCAACTCTCTTATACAAATTTTAAACGCTGATAACTCCCTAATGGCACAAGATTTTCTTTAATATGTGGGTGAGTTTGTTCTGTTTTATTGTTTCTTTAAAGCAGGGGTTCCCTAACTTGGGTGCATGAACCCGCAGGGGGTGTGTGAGTCCATCCACGGGGGTTCGTGAAACGTTTCTGAAAGTCAAAACTAGAGTACTTTTTGTTGAACTAAAATCTGATATATCATATAATTTAGTAATGTACAAAAGTCGTACCTTTCGACCAACTATTTTCGCGTTCCATAAGCATGTTGCCATAGTAGTACCGTACCGTGCAAGTGATAAATAACTGAATTATGTAACAGACACAGGCCGCATGACTTTGGTGAAGTTGGTGTATGCATGACAGTACAATATTACACTATGAACTTGATCTTTTACGAAGCACTGTTGTGCATATTATAGTATAATAATGACTCAGATCGTGTCTCGAAAAGTTGGGGTTCTTGGACTACTCTGAAATCTAGACATTTCTGTGGATATCCATTGACAATACTGCATGTTTGCATTCTCACTTCTACTGCCTGCTGGCTGGCTGTACTTACCCAAAACAGCTAGCTGTGCTTGATAAAGCAACTTTAAAATCTAAAATGATATTAGTCTCTGACTTACATATGTCACCTTGTTTCACTGTCACGTTTATCTGTTGACAAACAGCTTCACATTCGTAGGGAGGCACGAGAGTCCATATTTTCTCTCCTCTGATTTGTGCTTGCCAGGAAGATGAATCCACAACATCAATCTGGGATAAACAATAATAAATAAATAACAAGGAAAATAATAAAGAACCGTGATATTGGAACGGGGTGAGAGGCGATGGTTCCCCAACATCGGTGTTTAAACCTCTGACTGGTATCCGGATGCGGTACTAGCGCGGACTGTTACCAGGGCGATGACGTAGAGATGACATCATCAGTAAATGTAGTTGTGAATATGAAAGAGGTAAAGCATGCCCATAACAGTTAACAACGAAATATTGACTTTCAAGTTGCACTTTGCATCGGGTTGTAACTTTGGGTCACTTTGTGTCACTTTGTGCTAAATTTGTATTTGTACCAAATTTAATACAAATTGCAGTTAAAAGTAATCAGCAAATTTTTTGTGTTAAAACAAGTATGATTTTCCCATAAGGTACAGTGAATTACTGCCACCACACCCCCCCCCCCCAGCACAAGCAAAGACTAGTCTTATATTTACTATTAAAGATGGAGTAACATACAAATGCACAGTTTATCCAAGCCATCCTTTGTGAACCTTCAGACATCCATTAAAAAACCTTACAATATGTATGATGCTCCTTCTTTTTATTCTTTTTTTTTCATTTTTTGGGAGGCATCAAGTGATAATAACCACAATTATACTTTATATTCATCAGAAGAAATCAGATTAGAGAGCGTGGTGGCCAATTGGCTAAGGGCGTCGGACTCGCGATACAAGGATTGCTGGTTCCATCCCTACCTAGTTCATTACGTTATGCCTCGGGCAAGATGCTTTATCTCAATGGCCTCTCTCCACCCAGGGGTTAAATGGGTACCTGGGAGGTAACTTGACATTGGGCGCAGTACACCACTGCAGCCGTCTAGAGAGACTGTCTCCAGACAGGTTATCATTTACCAAAGGTAATATAACGTCCGTAAAGCGCTTTGTAACCTATCGCTGGTATAAAACGCTATATAAATCGAACATCATTATTATTATTACCATTGTCATCTCAAGTTCTTTGTGTATACCATGAAAACATACACAAAATATACCAAAAATATGTATCTTACCATGTACAGGATGGCTGGGGATTGGGACTCTAAGTTACCAATCCAGCTGTATAAAGTGCTTGTGAGTGAAACACTACCAGTACATAGATTTGAGGCAAAGTTATATGAGGTGCGGGTGTTTTGTTAGGTCTGGGGAGACCCGGGCTAGGTAGTAAAGTAATCGTTTTAGGACTCCCAATCTTTTGTGTTATACTGGTATTTTGCAATAAATCCTCTCTACCCGAAGAAGCAGAGCTGTACGCCTCACCCTGCTCTACCCTGCTCTAACCCTGCTCTAACCCTGCTCTACCCTGCTCACCTGCTCTACATCCACTTTCAGGCATGAGGGATTATTGCATTTATACTAAAAATGAAAATAGAGACCACGAAATATTCAGAAATTGGGCATCACTGATTTTGGAATTGTAACATATTGTACTCATTCTACAGTATTGTACTTTACACCTCCCTTTAGCAACCACAATATGTCCTGTTATTGTAACCACCAACCTACCCTAAGAAGCCTGGGACTGTGGTCACTCTTAGGAATGTTTGTATATGACATATGACCCATGTTAGTAGAAGGAGTTAAGAACAATGAGTGTGTTATAATGAGACACTCTGAATACAGAAGTCAAAGCATTAACAACTCCTCTTAGAATCATGTAAGGTATTATTATCATCAAGAATATTACAGGAATCCTCTACTTACATGCAAACCTGCCCCTGGGCCGGCACCCCCGATGAAAATCCAGTCCAGGGTAGAAGAAACAGAGTCGTCTGGTAGAAAGTGTGGCCGTTGATAATACCTCCTCAGCTCTTTCATTACTCTTCTATCACAGTTGCTCCTAAGCAGTATGGTAAAAGAAAATGGCCAAATATGTTTAGATTTATGTAAACAAATTTGTCAATCTGTGAATGTAAGAAATTGCACTTGTCTAGATCTTGCAAGGCTGTGAACGAATCTAAGTTAATTTTTGTAGGAACACACAACCAATATCTCATTAGAATATTAAAGTTTGGCCGTACCTCTGATTTGTTTGAATGCTGATAACTGATAGCAGTGCACCACAGTTTCAAAAAAAAAAATATGCAAGTCTTCAGCCTTATTGATTCAGTGATTATTGTACTTGGACTTAATACTGTGTTGTTGACAAAGATAAAAAAGTTGGGTCGCAAGTTCTGTCATCGAATTAACAGAGGACTGTCAGATACTAATGATTGGACTAAAAGGCATTGAAGACTCGCCCCAACCGTGTGCGGCCATCTGAAAAAGTTAACTTTCTGTTGCTTGCAAGTGACGTTTTGTTCGTGTCGCTAACAAATGCAGACAGTAATGAAACGTGATACCTTGTTATCTTTAGCTGGACCTGAGATGTCCACGCTGCTATGTACACTGTGTTGTGGGTATTGACCGTAGCTGTATGTATCGACTGTACACTAGTGTCTAATTACCGACGGTAGCAAGCTGTGTGTGTATGTTCTGGGATCGATGGTGGTGTCTAATACTTCTGTTACACCTCATTCAAAACTAGGTCAGATTACCAGCATAAGACGTCTTCACACCCTTTAATAGGGTATAGATAATACATAGCAATTGCTGTTATCTTGTTAGCCAACCATACAAGCTATATCAAACATTACTGTTCAGTATTTACTAAATAGCAGCAAAAAATTAAATGCCAAAAGAATCTAAGGAATCTTCTTGAATTGATTTTGGTTAAAGGTTTGATATTGTTTGATATTTATTAATGTCCATCACAATATAGGTCATTGCCTTTAACCAGTCAAACGACATTTCAAAGTATGAAGAAGAAGCAAACAATTTTTTTTTAATTTCCAATTTGCTTGGTTAATAAATGTAATCACATAAAAGCATGTTGACTGAGAAATGTTGGTAATCAAATCTTGAAACTCATTAATCTACACATTGTACACAATGTACTTCTTGTGGAGAAATGTGGAAGTGTGTTTGTTTGATTAAATACAGACTTGGTAGTAACAATTGACAACCAAACACAAAAAAAAGTTGTTTAATGTAGTCAGGATTCTCAGGTAGAATACTTGCTGTAGGTTTTACACTTCAAAGTATGCTACAAGGGAAGAAATTCAAAAAAAAGTCGCCGATACTCAATTTATACTTCTGTCACTTTACCGCAGGCTAACAGATTTCCAAACAGAGAGAGTAATTTACCTCATTTGAATGTAATGAATGACTTGCAACAATTCTTGGCATCAGATATAATAGTACTTCAAGTTATACGACCAACTTTTGCATCTTAAATTTGTAGGGCTGCACAGATGACCTTTTAAAATTCACAGCAACTGGAAAACCGAAGAATGGAAACAATAAAAATTCACTTACCAACCAACATACCAGTCTAGTCTTTTGACCTTGTCGTCGTCCATTTTAAGAAAGTCAGCAAATGTGAGAAATTCTGTCTGGTAGCGTAGGAAGTTGCAGTCATTATCCACCATCTCGGCAGAGTCGGGAAACTTTTCATACAGCCGTCGAAAGAAGTGATAGTCAAAGTACTCCAAGGCTAACCATTCTGATGTGGCCTGTTTGATGAGAACAGGACGTCCGCTATAAGCGTAATTCTGTAGAAATATTTCCTTGGTGATGCTTGTTGCTATGGGAACTGTTTCTAGCCCACGACACATGCTGCAGTCTGAGATGGGTCGGCCGACTTCATTCACCATCAGATTGGATGGAACCAAGCAATCCTGAGACCGGACAAAGTCCAGAAGCTCTTCAGAGGATAAGTCCAAGCAGACAGCCAGCACGATCGCGATAGATACCACAGTCAGCGCTACCACCGATGTACATTTCAGTAGCGTCATCGAGCCGTTCCCACGCGGTTTCACGGGGACATTTTGGCTGCGAAGGGCGTTGGTCAAATCTGTTTGTATTTCATAGGTTGAGAGTCCATTTTTTCTAGCTTTGTCCAATGCTTTCTGCATGAGCTGTTTTATGTCCTCTTTGGTTAGCTTTTCCGTTTTTGAATTCTCACCAGACTTACTAGCCGCACTATTTGGGTCCTTTTTATTGGCCTGTTTCTTGCCCATCTTGTGTCAGATCTGTATATTTATTACACACTAATATGACACCTGGTGATCATGAGCAGATCTGTAAGATAATGAGGAAGAAAATAAAAGTGATTTTAATTACAGTACATAATAATATATATTGGTGATGAATGGAAAAACTTTTCAAAGAATGTAAGACTGTTAGATTTTAGAGGTAGGGTTTGCCCACAGCCTTTGAGAGATTTGAATCCCTAGCTCCTTCCAAACATTGGGACTTTATTTTAATACAACTAGCTGAAACTGAAAGCCTAGCAGTCTAACACATACATTGCTCAATCTAGGTATTGTGGGATGTTCATTCTGACTGGCCTTTTGTTTAACCAATGTTTTTCTACATAATATAAGCCCCTGTTTTAGAGGTTACCAAGGATACAATCATCAGTGGCTACAGGTCAATTCCATGATAAGGTCAACATCATACCAAAAAATTTAAAATCATTGTACATTAAAATTGTAAAAGTTTCCAATAAATAAAATACTTGTTGTTACTAAAAATATGTTTTTCACCCCCAAAAAATCATTTGTTTGATTATGGGGTCGGTAATAACAAATGGTTCCCGTAGTAACTTAATTATGAAAAATACAGTGAAATTTCATTTTGTGCAGATTTGTACATAGTAATCATAGATATCATAAGTTTTTTGGACTAATTATATTTGCTATAGCATAGTGCTCACTTAATAGCTTCAATTTTTTTTCAACATCAAGGCATTAGACAACAGTGGTGAATTGAAAACACCCTCCATTTACTGTCACGCGAGTCACAAAATTTACTGTTTTTGTTTTTTTTCTCCTTGCCTGCACAATAGTTTTACTCCAAATAATGAATATCAAGTCTTCACATAGATACCAAAAGGATTACTGAATTTTCCTTTTCAGAAGATATTCAAATTTTGCAGAAAATCACCCTTTACGAATGTCACGCGAGTCACGTCACGCGAGTCACGTCAATTCAAGATAGTGTTTCTACCTATTTACTGTGTGTTGGACTAATTATATTTGCTATAGCATAGTTCTCACTTAATAGCTTCAATCTTTTTCAACATCAAGGCATAAGACAACAGTGGTCAATTGAAAACACCCTCCATTTACTGTCACGAGAGTCAAAAAATTTACTGTTTTTGTTTTTTTCTCTTTGCCTGCACAATAGTTTTACTCCAAATAATGAATATCAAGTCTTCACATAGATACCAAAAGGATTACTGAATTTTCCTTTGCAGAAGATATTCAAATTTTGCAGAAAATCACCCTTTACGAATGTCACGCGAGTCACGTCACGCGAGTCACGTCAATTCAAGATAGTGTTTCTACATATTTACTGTGTGAAAACTACAGGGATGTTATAGTTTGATGAATGAATCACTGATTAAAGATATCATATATGCATTCCCCTTTAATTAGGCAACTTGAATCATATGGGCACACATAATTAAACTAATTATAATAATTTCATTTGAACTATCAGAATTTAAATTCATGAATATTTATTCGCAATATAATGCCTATTTTATCACCAAATTTGGAAAGTTAGCACGTGTCATTGATTTTTTAGTAATATACAAAAACTTAATCTTTATTAGTATCTGGCAATGCTATGTGCTATGACTTGACAACCTTAAGGTTTTAACTGCTCAATCATTCCCAAAATCCTATGAGCGAATGTATTTTCTCAAATATTACACTTTTCATTTATTCTAATATGACAAATGAGAATGGTAATTTGAATCACATTCTGATAGATGTTTCTTCTATAACTTTCAAATGAGTGACTTCAACAGACTAAATATTGTTATAAATATTAATTGACAAGATATATTGCCTGAACAACTGTACTACCCGTACAGTATATTACCTACTGTCTGCAGTCACGAGCGTAACTCGGGGACATTAATATCATCTGGACATTCCCAAGGGAAGTACCTTTTGGACACTTTCTAGACCAATGAATGTTATATTTCACTATGCAAGATCTATACCTTCGATTCACTACTGCATTTGGTCTAGAACTATCCGAAAAGTGAACTTGTCACGCGAGTCACATTTTCTTGTCACGCGAGTCACAATACATCTTCATCGTTATTTTCATGCGTAACAACATTTTTTCAAAGTTGCATAGCAATTGAGGTAGTGTTTTTCAACTTCGGTATGATTATAAAAAGTTATTGGAAACATTTTAATAAGACATAAGAAATCGAACATTTGTGTGTGCATTCTGATTTTTGCTAATAGTAACTGTCACGCGAGTCACGGTTAGTTTTTCGCCAATTTCACCCCCAATACTTGAGGTATAAATATTTTTTCTCTACTGTTGTAAGCATTAAGGCGTACCTTCACTGACTACATGAATGCTTTTCTCCCAGGTAATTTCTTTATTTGTTTAATGATATCAAATAGAGAGGAATTTTAGTAAAAATGTCACGCGAGTCACCACAGAATTGACCTACACATGATTTTAAAAGGGGTGGGGAGGGGGGGGGGGCAAGCTACAGTGTGAATAACTCCCACTGATTAGGTAGGGGCATGAACCTTCATGGGAGGGGAAGAGTCAACGAAGGGTTCTAAATGACAGGGTGTGGTCGTGAGATGCAAAAAAGAATATTTCAAGCTATTCGCAACTCAATCAATGTACCTTCTATTTCTAAAAGTTTGGTGTACAGACTAACTTATGCCTACATTCTTTTACTAATGAAAAGGTAAACAATTCAAATTGTAAATAAGCAATCACAATAACTTTCCAGTCAATGACATTTCCCGACTGACATTTGATAAGTTCTATGATACTATTTTCTCGAAAGTTGGATCGCTACTGACCTCGTACAGTACAAGTTTAGTGGTGGAATGTCGTGGAACTAGGCCTAACGCAAGCCGCCCGCCCATTTGCAGTACACAGATTTATACATGGTAGATAGACCTAAGAACATTTTCTGACTAATATTTAAGTTAGGCTATGCCTAAAAGTAACCGGAGGTTTATAGATATCGTAATTTTTACAACGAAAGATATTAATATACGTGTCAATTGTCCACACTGCCATCCA
The DNA here is from genome assembly GCA_020650975.1 of Apostichopus californicus. NCBI lineage: Eukaryota > Metazoa > Echinodermata > Holothuroidea > Aspidochirotida > Stichopodidae > Apostichopus > Apostichopus californicus. Next base: position 22,852 of record JAIPMN010040982.1, read on the forward strand.
GATTGTTCCTACCGTATGTCTGTAACTTTGCTCTTCGATATGGAACGCCAAAAGGAAAGTCATAAGTTAGTAAAGTTGTTGTTTTCTTACTCTTTTGTTTTTAAACGTTGTCGTATGAAAATAAGTTGTTGTTCTATGGAATGAACAGGTTAATTTAAGCTGTTGGTTAATTTTGTTAGTTCTTAAAATTCATACCCCTGCCAAGAGTTTCAGTCTTCAACTATCTGTTAATATCTTCTGTTGTCGTTGCTGTTGCAAAGAGCCTTCATCGCTGATAAGTTATGACGTCGCTGTAAATTTATACTGTTGTTGACAACAGACAATTTAGGGTTGTTGAGGAATGAGGCTGCTGAATATATGGTTGTTGCAAATTTAGGTTAAATTTCATCGGACAGCACCATCTTGCATCCCGATGCCTTTTCCCTCCCCCTACCCTTAGACCCTACCCAGGAGTAGATTGTGCATTACTGTGCATTCAATTTCTAATTTTCATTATAGTCCCTGGATCGTAACAAAACGACAACTCCTGTGATTCGATCTTACAATGGGCCAAACCTACGAAGGCTGGATACGCGCCTGGCATTTCAATTCCGTTACAATCTCAACCTTCCCCGCACGCAGGCCTACGGTACGAAGAAGCGAGAGAACCCGCAGACTACATAGGCCTATACTGATAAATTGTCCTATATCAGTCATTCGTATCTCAACGAGCAGCCACTATGGCCTTGGCTGACTGGTGCCAGAAACAAATTCATAACGTGGTTATATCCGAAGATGAATACTATACTGTAGCTGAAAGAAAAACCGTCGAACTCATTGATATAACGTACCGGTACATTAATTATGACTGAACCAAGGAAACTGAAATGTCCTTCAACGCCCGACCCGTCTTCATTTTGACATTTTCCATCCTTGTACTGAATTTATTTTAGGAACCAACATTCTCATTTTAAGTTATAGAACATCCGATACGCCTCTTTAGTACATTTAATGCAAGTAAACAAAGCCCCTCAGAAGGTAAATGGATCACCAAGCTTTCAGTCTTGTAAATTATTGTGTATTCAAAATGTTGCCATCATGATACAGACTGCAACAAGGCAGTCCTCAGTGAATGTTGGTGACGCCACAACTCGTCATCGTTGTATTTTCTAGTTGACACCGACGCCACTCCACCACTAACTCAGTCTCCCAACCCCCAACCCACCCTCTTCACCGCTCCGTGTAGGTGTCCCTTCAGCCATGTACCCTACCTATAGCGCTAATCGTTAAAACCGGTCTGTCAAACCAAGGTGTGTATGCCAAAGCACCTGACCACTGTCTTATATATCGTACCATCTGTACATCAAAAGCGAACCTTCGGGTAGACCTTACTTTCATAAGTGGTTTGCTATGTTCAGTTAGTCAGATCATGGTCAGATGGATCAATGATCTGTTTGAGTATGTAATACCAGTGGCCGGGTTAATAAAGATGTTACCTACGGTTGTCCTGAAGGGACATGCATGGTTTGTAGGACGTACAATTATTATGTTACCATAAAAATGATATCTCTATCACAATACAATGTAAGCATTGATATAAGGTTAATACTTTTCCATTCATGTTTAAAAAAATGCAAAATTTGGTCCAATTGCCAGTTTCCTATACATTGTAATTCTTCACCACAACGTCAAATTGTCAAAGTGATGTCTTACACTAAACGCATTGACAACATGTCAAAGTATGATATAAATGTGTCCACATTGTCAACTTTCCACTATCATGTTGACATCTTTTGTTTGACGCAGGTTAAACAAATAAACCGGGATGTCGTGTTATATACTATAACGTAATAACTTGAGTCGATATATGCCTCATATGTCCCTTCAGGACCACCGTAGGTATATCAATACTAATCAACCACTTTCTAATTTTCACGCCGAATTTGCAACCGACTCCATAAACATGGCACAGACACTCGCTAAATTGGAAACATCACTCTGCCCAGCCATTTTTATGTCAGGCTTGACTTAGTGTGACTACATGTGCAATGGATTATTGAAACTGACGAGAAACAAAAAAGCGCCTAAATGCACAAAGCTATTTTATTTACCCTGTAGTGCTATAAAATTTATAAACATATACAAATAAATTAATCAATAACTGCGTATCAATGGTAATTACCTACAGGTGTTAACATCTGTTGCTTAAAAAACATTGACTTTTGTGATATTTGAATGGCTTCAAAAAGTATAAAAATAACTGTCCTTGAAAGCTTTAACATGTATTGAGAGCCAATAGAGGTCTTTGCTATCAAAGCCCTATATACATCGCCTGATCATAGAACCGTACGTTAATACTTTTAAGCTCAAATCGTAGAACGCCGTTTCCTTGCACAGCTGCTTGGTATATACCTTATATATGTAATGTACCTTTTATCTATCTTTACTTGTCCTTTATCACTTGACGATTTTTTTCCCCACCATTAACAGCTGAAAAATTATTATTGAGAGGATTTCGAATCGTACGTAGAGCAATTTATTGTTATTACAGTCTTCTATGCTGGAGTTCGAAAAGATGTAAAATTCTTATGCGATCTTCGAAAACGCAAAACAAATATTTGATTGCCTAAGAGCTTTCGTCTATGGAAATATTTTAGCAATTATATGTGTGGAAGTGTTTGTATACGTCCATTGGCAGCTGATGGAGATGAATTGTGCGTACTAGATGTAGGCCAGATTTTTCGGAAATTACAGATCCCAGAAGAGAAATTAAAGAACTACTAAAGACGCTGCTGATTTTTCGTTCAAATAAATAACTGGATTTATCTTTCTTGTTTTTACCGTTTTTTCGCGGATCATTCGGAAGAATAGGAAGACGTTTCGGATATATGCAGGTTTAAATGTGTGTATAATTATTGAAGGAATTTGTGCGTGTGTGTTTTTTTGTGTTCAAATATGGAGTAGAAGAATTGAGTTCGTGGTAGGGTTAAAATAATTAAAATACCTGCTTGTGCCACGAAGTATTAACAGAACAGTACAGAGATCGCAAGTGAAGTATAGAAAGAGATCAAACTCTTCATCTTTTTTTTTCGTTCGTTCGTTCGTTTTGGGGATGAATATTCAATGAGTTTCTGTTTGAGATTTAACAAGAAAGACAAACCGTACCAAAAGCCATTTACAGTCAAGAGGAACTTTAACAGTGGAGCTATCATTGTTGAGAGTCGACATCACGAAGTTTGATCCATTTTGATATTAATTTACTGGCGGAAATTTTGTTTCCTGAAATATGGTGAGTAAAAGATGGCGCAACTTTACTTGTATAGGTAATTAAGAAAGATGTTTTAATTATCGTTGTTTATTCAATCAATCAAAAAAAAATCAAAGTAAATTAGTACCAAAAAACACGACGTTTCTTTTTCCAAACATGTTACTAAAATACGATGATTCAGCAGGTTGAAATAAGTGTACTAGCAACGAGTAGGGCCCGGGAAAAGATGCATCAGCCCCACCCCTCCCTGAAAAAAAGGGAACAAAATCTGACATTAGNNNCACCCCCCCCCCCCCCGGTGAAAATAGAGCAAAATCTGACATTAGTTCTGCCGTTTTCTAAATTTGGAATGTTACCTCGTATTATTCTGACAGTGTTGTGACAAGTCATTTCACTGACTCAGACTCGAGTCACATCTTCTGGTGACGACGACTTGTCTCGAGTCACCAATCCCAGAAAGTACTTAATCATGCGACTCGAATCTGAACCGAAAACGACTTTCTGGATTGAAGTCACCACGGACAAAAATGACTTCAGTTCACCAGGAGGTGTGTCAATGCTAGCACTCGAGTCAGCTGTCAAGAAAACGAGTCAGTTGTCACGGAAACGAGTCAGTTGTCACGGAAACGAGTCAGTTGTCACGGAAACGAGTCAGTTGTCACGGAAACGAGTCAACTGTCACGGAAACGAGTCAACTGTCAAGAAAACGAGTCAGTTGTCAAGAAAACGAGTCAACTGGCAAGGACAAGTCTTGTCCAATATCATGCACGAGTGCTCTGTGTTATGTCAAGTCAATGACTCCCCTGAATCGAGTCACCATTTCTGCTGACTCGACTACGGTCTCGAGTCACTTGAAACTGTTCACTCGAGTCGAAATGACTTGACTTCGGTTCACGTCGAATTAATTCAAGAACTTGAGTCAAGGCAAGGCTACGAGTCAGGGGTAGCGACTCGAGTCTTCTTTTTGAATAAACAATAATATTTATATTACTGTTGTCATTCACCACCGGATAAAATAGTAATGCTGTAAACAAAGTGATAAACTCATTGTCACTATATGGATGCATAATTAATTATATTTTCTAACCCTAGACGGCTATAGAAGCAAAGTCAATACTACTTTCATAATTACTGACAAAGAATTGAACTTTGGACATGTAATGTAAATATGTCAAATTAGACCTCAAATAAAATTAATGCTATAACTTGTGAGTGCGCAAAAACAAAATAAAATAAGATAAAAATAACAAATTGAGACAGCTATTAAAATGTCAATTTAATTGAGATTCCGGCACTCCGTAAGAACTTAACGTTCTTGGTACAAAAACAAGGAGGCTTCTTTTTCACAAACAAAAGTGCTGTCCTAGAGTACATGTATATCCTATGGGTATTTATAGGTGATTAGACCTAGGTATTTTGGTAATCTCTATTTGAAGTAACTCGTTGTGACTTGTTTAAGTCAATCGGATACTGAATCGAGTTGACTAACTTTGACTGGGGAATTTCTTTTGATCAAGGTTGACGAATATGTGGACTTGACTAGTTTGACTTTAAGAGAGTGTCTAACTTGACCTGTGCAAAACTATATAGAACTTTAATAACTCGAATGCAGTCAATCGCAGTTGACTTGACTTGACTGAACTTGTTGGGATTTGCTGACGTAATCATATTATTGTGTCGTAAAAACTACAGTGGTCTGTTCATAATTGTCGATTAGTAAATCGTTACATATTAAATTTAATGTATAACGGTATACCTCGTTATAATGAAAATTGTGTTGTTTCGTTTCTGATACCTTAATGTGATGCTATTGTATTAAAGTAACAAGTATATCTTGTTGAGATTATAAACAAATACAACACAAAGTGAAGCTTAAAAAATAGGTCCCCAATTTACATACGCATTGCGACTAGGCCTCCAGTTTAGCAAAAAAGAAATATGGTAGGCCTCAGTCGATTCCCACCTTCCTCGAGAAACCAAAAAATATAGTATTGCCGCAGCCGCCATCATTAAAGGCATCGTTAAAAGTGATATAAACTAAAAGTGCAAATTTGAAGGGGGTGGGGGAGGAGGGACAGATTAAAATAAGCCTTTACAAATTCAAGCTATTAGCATTTGGATCTGCACTCGTCCGTTTCTTTCACGTCTTTGTTTAGACTTCCAGTCCTCCCATTCCCCTCCCCCAACAAAATAAACTGAATGAAGTATGGGAGAGCTCGGCCAGTGTATACGCATGAGACAGCCCAACCGATTACCCACACCCTCGCTGGGAAATATCAATAAAAAATGTTCTTCTATGTGAAGGTTTATGCGTAGGAAGTGTGTTCGTTTGGTCATATAGAAATAAACGAGTTTCCAACTGGATAAAAGTGCTATATAAAGTACTATTATTATTGTTACTATTATTGTTATTATCATTATTATTTTTATTATGATGATGATGATGATTATTATTATTATTATTATTAAAATTAATTTCTATGTAGTACTTTTCTCTACAATGTACCCTAAATGTGAATAATAAGGTGAGTTAAGCATAAAACATCGACGGAAGCACCTCCCCCGACCCACTTACCTTCCCCACCCCCACGTGACTACTCCCGCCCACATGTGACTTCCACCTATTAGTTTATGGAGATTATTGCATAAATACGTTCATTCAGTTACTGCCGTCATTTGGGAATAATTCCAGAAGTGATTATATATGGGGTCAAAGTGAGAAAAAGAAAAAATCGATACTATGCAAGCTTCAATTAATTTGATTCAAAGTTACCGCAAGCAACACATTTGTCCCCCCCCCCCCCTTCTTTCTTCCTTTAGTGACATATCAAAAAAAATCTTTCTTTCTTGAGTGGCATATCAAAACTAAAATGATGTCAATAGTCATGCATCCTTGAAAGTACCAAAATATAAATCGAACCAACAAAAGACCTTTTTCATAGACTGCGCTCATTTTCATATTTGCAAGTCGGGAGCATTCAATCGTTAAACATTCAACAGAACTGTTTTCAGTCAAACATAAAAGGTACGATTTCAACATTTACAAAAGAACAGTCGGAAATAAAATTGGGTTAATGTATAGTATTCTTGTATTGCAAAAAAAATTACATTAAAATTCATTGTTTTACAAAATGTGTGTCTCTTCTCTTTTATGTTTTAAACTTAATAAACGTCTGAGTTTAAAAGCATTTTGTTTGTAGTGATGTAGTTTTACTTATCGATTTATTGATTTCATACTGTATGTGTGTATGTGTGTCTGATAAGGGAGGCAAACATTGCTTTTTAAATGTGACGTCTATAAGTACTTTTCATCAAATATATGGTTTTGTAAACAGAGCACGTATATCACACTTTTATTACTTGCTTCTTCACTAAGATTAGTATAAATCATTTGGCCTTGGATTTTTCAATCATATTAATGGCTTTACGTTCATGTTTATAGGTTTACCAGTCTAATTTATTTGTTTGTTTTTTGAGGTGGTTGTTTGTTTTAGTTAAATTATCGTATTACAAGAAATTTATGTTGAGAAGTTTTGAAGAAAAGTAAAACATTTTTTCGTGTGTGATAGGAAAGTTATATGAAGCATCGCACATGGGGTTGTGGGAGGATGTTGACAGAGTAAATAGTATCTATAATTTAATTTTACGAGCTCATGTGGGGTAGGGAGCAAGCAGGGTTGGTGTTAACAGCTCTATAGGAACAGTTTACCTCCATGTCTAGCTGCAAACTCGATTCTCATGTTAAAAACAACGATTGTTTTTTTTGGGGGGGGGTGGGGAGTTGTGAATTTCAGCATCACATCATTCGAAGTTACATACCTACATCAGTGACTATACTAAGGTACATCCTACCCCTTCTCGCCCCCCCCCCCCTACCGAGGTGAGTTAGTGTATGGGGAAGGAACTCGACAGGGGCAGGAGGAAGGGGCAGGAGGGAAATCTATTTTACCTTTTTATTTTCCGAAAATTAAGTACCTTAAGGTAAAGAAAGTGCAACGATATACACCCACACACATACACACGCACAAATATATATTTAGATTATATAGAGTTTGCTTAAATTTAACCGGATACATGTTTAATAAAGTTAAGCTAAATTACAGCTCAGTCTTTTCCCGATTCGGAAAGTATAATGCACATCTGGCACTAATGACTAAGTCCAGTATACAGCAGTGTGTTATGCATATTTGTAAATTAGCCAATTATTAAAATGTCAAAAAAAAATGCCGAGCAGTTATTTAACAATGTCAACCCACACATCGGTTGAAGTGGAATCATATACTTATAGAATGAAAATAGGACGTCATGATTATTTTGCTGACATTTTTGCTGTTTGTTTCTATAAACGTATATAGGGCCTACGTGATTTCTTATAGATCTAGAAAAGCACGTGACATCTTCTGTTTTAGACGTGCTGCATCACGGTGTAGATGAACTTCCATTTTTCATTTTAAAGAAACAAGTCAGTCACTTCGAAGCTTTTATCAATCATATTATCTGTTTTGGACGAAACGAATGAAATTCGGTTAGGCTACCTATATTCCTGTTCAGGTATATATATAGAAATCAATTTCTTGTCAAACTCCGCGATTCTAACTCGTGTCTCCGATCTTTGGTTTCTTCTTTTGAGTGTATATGAAACATGCATAGCATAATATATTAGTATTGCATGACTGTACCAGGAAAAGAACTTATAGCCAAGACACATAGCAATATAGGTAAGTGTACAACAAAGGGAGGTATGGCAAGGCGGGAGAAAGGGGAGGGTGCAATGGTTGATGCCACCTATGACATCATATTTCTAACTCGTATGCATGAGACTGTCTTTCTCCTTGAATAAGTTAAAGTGTCGAATTAAAGACGAACGAAGATAACTTTTGTAATCTCCTCGAATCCCCCTCCCCAACACACCCCTCCCCACCCACTCTAATGATCGGGAGATATCGATCAATATATAGACAATTTGAAGGCATATTTTCTGAAATGCCCATCCTCCCAAATCCAAACCCCAAGGAGTTATAGTAACTAATTAATTAGGTATTAAAATTCCTCTATGCAGATCTTGACGTTCGACAGATTTATGAACCAGCCCAAACTCCCCATCTCCCACCTTCCTACGCTCCCATTTTTCTTTGCAGAATCATATACGAAAGTTGGGAGAAGACAGAAAAAAAAGATTAATAGAAAAGTAAAATAATATAAGTATGATCATCATATTTAAGTATAACAGAGAACCGAAGAATAAACCCAATCGAAATTCCCTTGAAAAATAAAAAATTCCCGGAGTCGATCGTGAAAGCCCTTCTTCCTGTGACCAAATCCTCACCCACGCAAAGCTGGAACCATTGTGCGTTACTGCCTATTGGAGTTGTCAAGTTACAATACGTATGGAGTGTTGAGACAGACGGAGGTGTGGGGGGGGGGGGG
>JAIPMN010040989.1:0-13631 GCA_020650975.1 Apostichopus californicus
CCTTCGCTACGCCCCTGCTGACTTGTAAGGATAACCGCCCTTCTGACGTCCTACATGTTTAAAATTGGCGTTTAATTTAATTATTTTTTTCTCTCTTTTTTTTTTTTTTGGGCCAAGAGCAGGGGGGGTCCGGACCCCATGGACCCCCCCCTGGATCCGCGCCTGAGTTGGGATCATCTTTCTCAAGAAATTTTATTTTTCATAGGTTATAAATTTCTTACAACCAGCCTGTAACTGCAAAATGGTGAAAACTGTAAATCCTCATGCTCATACATGTAATGTTAAACCAGAAAACGAAAAGGTTTAGACATCTCTTGACTGTCTACTCTTGATGACCTTTGACCTGACCTTTTTGGGGCTAATTAGAAGTATGGACAGGCATAAAGGATTACCATGGAACATTTCTTAGTTGCTACTCAGCAGTGGAATTTTCGTTCATGGTGGTTATTACAAGGCATTGCCTTTTTCCTGTCCCAAAGTAAGGGAATTTGTCTCACAAATGATAGTACGACATGTTAAGAGTGCAAGTAGTAATTTTTTGGCTCACCTTTGGGGGGGGCCATGGCCCCCGTTGGCCCCCCCTTGGATCCGCCAGTGATCCTGTCACACCCAAATTCATTTTTAAATTTATGAAATTTAAAGATTTATTTTGTTTTTAGTGTTTTTCTGGTTTATCCATTTTAGTCCATTTAAGAAAAGCTTTTTGCATTACTACCCACACATGTAAAGACCAACATCAATAATCATGAAACATTAATTCAACCCCCCCCCCCCTCCCACACACATCTCAGCAAATGTTTAACAATGCTTTGATTGATTATAATGTCTTCTTTTACTTTTCTATTGAACAAAATGACAACCCAGTTCACAGGGACAAGGAACTATTCCACACTTTTTTTTTATTATTACTGTACCACATGAATAAGAAGATTTCCATCAGATAACTGTTTCAAACTTACTACTTTGGACTTCTGCAGTCAAGGAATTTTTCTGTGACATCAAGCTCAACTTCAGCATATTTTGTATCTGGTAGATTAATTTTTATCTTAAATCAAGAAAGCGGAAAAAAGAGGGGGTAAAATGGTAAAATGAAATAGTTCAAATCTGAGTTAAGTTAGAAAACTGCCTAACCTGATAAATAGTTTCTCATACAAATAGTTTATTTTATATAAGCTTAAAGAAACTTTTTATGTAGTAAGAAAGCAAAATGAAAATATTACAATAATAATGAACAATGAACCATTATATGGACTACAAAGCAACCAAAAATGACAGTTACATCTCCAAAAAGAAACAAACTTCTGTGAGCATCCAATGAAGGTTACATGCCTAGTTACATCTGCTAAGGGAGTACCATTAGTAATTATTGTTCATGGTTTGTTTTAATTACAGAAAAAGACTTTTTGAGGTTTGAAGCATCTATTGTTGTAGCGTACATGCAACAAACTGATAAATAGACACGATTTGCTCAAGAGCAGTTTTCTTGATAAAAGTAAAACACATTACGATGTTGTTTTAAACCTGTCATGGTTTCCTTATTTTCATATTTAAATTCTTGTTGATGTTTTTAATGCTTTGTGGGTGTTTGTTTTCTTTCTGATGGGAGAAACGTGTTTTCTAGCATTCTAAATTATATCAAATTTGTTGTATTATATTTCACTACGTGAGTATGATCTAAGAAAATTAGAGGGCAGTACAGATAATGATTCGAAAAAATATTGAGAGCTCTGAGAACGATTGAAAGTTGAAATACAGACTTTGTCGATGATTTACAAATCCAGAAGATTTACCTTCAGGAATGGACAAGAGGCTGATGTGGGAGTCTTTGAACCCATCTGAAGAAAGATATCTTCAGAACTGACGTCTTGTTGAAAGATCATATCATACCTGGGAATACAAGCAGAAGCTGTGATTATTAAATGCATAAAAGGAGTCTGAAGATATCTTCAGAACTGACGTCTTGTTGAAAGATCATATCATACCTGGGAATACAAGCAGAAGCTGTGATTATTAAATGCATAAAAGGAGTCTTTGAACCCATCTGAAGAAAGATATCTTCAGAACTGACGTCTTGTTGAAAGATCATATCATACCTGGGAATATACAAGCATAAGATGTGATTATCAAATGCAGAAAACTTCAAATGATTATCAGCAACTTTGAACTGGACAAGTTTACCGTAAATCATGCTAAAGGATAATCATTTAAAGATTAAGACATAAAACCAAGCAGACTGGGGAATTAAGGGGTGGGGGGGGGATGTCATCGGTACGGCACTCAGCCGGTATCAGGAGCATATTGTTAATTTCTACTATGAGAACAGATATCATTTTGCAACTGTGCCTAGGTCTAATTTATCTGCAGTTGTTTTCGTGGAGTAGGGGGAGTTTCCCCACACAGTAAATTGAGCTTGCCCATTGTCCACCCAGTAAAACATTTTCATGTTCATATCAGAGATATGCATGAACATCATAAAACATTGAATGCCAAATGGCCAATCTCAATTAGAGGTATGACGATTACTCAAATTCATTTTTTTTTTTTTTTTTTTTTAATTTCTTAATTTCTCTCGAATTCATTCAGAAACTTACCATACCTTGATCCTCAACAAATGTCTAATCCCTTTATTAATTTATTAAGTTTGGTTATGTTATGGGTATCCTGGATCCTGAGTAAGCAGTGGTTTGTTGTACAATGTATAAATAACTATTATTTACTTGTATGCAGCAATGAAAATCAGAAAATCCAACGATTCCCACCCAGAAAGGAAATAGCCCGGAGATGGGCAAAACAATTAAAGCTGCCCACCAAGTGAAAAACTCCACTGTTGCATGTTGCATCATTAGTTGAGAACCGTAACAGTAAATATATTTATAATATATATTTGAGTTACAGGAAAGCGATCATTATAATTAAAAGGTAAATAAGTTTATTACTCTGGTTTGATTCTTGGGTCATTAAGGTCCTCATATTCTGCACCTTCTGGTACCTCTTCTGCATCCCAAATATCTTTGGTATCTTTCTTGGAAGATTCTACAATAAAATTAAATAGGCATTTGCTTTTTTCTCCGAGTAGAAATAAGTGAATTACCATCCTGGAGCATGTATGCATACCTAAACATGCGACAAATGATGGGTATTCAAGTATGTAATGAAAATATGCAAAAAATCAAAATGAAATATGCAAATGGTACTCTTTGTTGATTTTTGTTGTTGTATAATGCAAATGGAAGTAGCAATTAAACTACTTATGGCTGTTGCAAAATTTAGAGAGATATTCTGCACCGTCTGGTACCTCTTCTGCATTCCATTATCTTTAGTATCTTTCTTGGAGATTCTACAATAAAATTAAATAGCTCTTTTCTCCCAAAGAAATTAGTGAATTACCATCCTGAAGCATGTACAGTACATACCTAATATGCAACATATGCAACATATGATGGGTATTCATGTATGTTATGAAAACGAAAAGATAAAAAATGAAATATGCAAATGGTAATCCTTTTTGATTTTGCCTGTTTAATTGTTTTTATAATGCAATTGGTAGTAGCAATTAAATTACTTATAGCTGTTGCGAATTTTAGAGAGATATTCTGAACCTGATGTGTTGTTGAAGAAGTGGGGGGAAAAGGACCTTACTAACCTTGAGAAACAGTGCTCATGCAATTTGTAATTTATTTAAATTCATTGGAATAAAGTATTTAAGACTAAGGGAGGAAAATGTCAGAGAGAAACACAATTTTTGCTACCTTGTTTTTGCTTTGGTTTATTTTGTGATGGAAGTCCAATAGATGCTGGTCCAAGTTTTGCACCACCTGCGACTGGCTGAAAGAGAACATATTTCAATAAATCATACAATTATTCACAAGATACGATAACAACACTCCTTTCAAAGAACATTTGCACTAGTAATTGTTGAAGAGAAAATTAAGAAGACTTTTAATAAGGAAAGACATCTTGTGACCAAGCGAGAAAATTGAAATATGCAACATACATTCTTTTTCATCCTCATGTAACTCTGACATATTCAGGCGCTAACATATTTTCATGTAAGTACAGTACTGTCATGATATTTTTCCTTCATATTCACATACTTTCATGATCATGTGCTTTCATATTAATGTTCTGATACATTCATGTACACCAAAGTTTAATTGTTGTTACCTCATCCTCATCACTTTCCTCAGTCTGTGGTTTCAATAAGTCTGCTAGTGCAAGTAATCCATTGCTTGAATGTGTCATCATGTAAGCACCAGGACTGAATTAGGAAGATGGCTGACAATTCTGTGATAGCAAATAAAATAATGATATATGTAATTTATTTATTAAGTTATATAAGCTGTATAAAATTAAAGAGAGATCAATGTTAATGCACTGATTAACAACAACCATTCATAGGTAAATGTATGAAGGTCTATTGGGATCTAATTCATGCAAACTAACAACTACTGATAGGCTATGTGTAAAACAATATGTTGTCTGTAGTTCTGTTAATTTGCCTCTGAAGAGAATCCTGATGTTCATTCCGTCAGGTTTTATGCATAGTGCTCATAATGTGATCAATTGCTGCCAGTGTTGAATTATCAATATTCTTGTTTTGACTGAGGTCCTACTGCCTTTCAGGAGTAGCATGCAATTGTGTATGGCTAACAACATGGACTAGAGCTCACCTTTTTCAACCAATATAGGGTTTACTTTAATCTTTCAAATTCACATTCACAATAGGAATTATGTTAAGCAAACGTTGAACCACAATATCCATGAGTTTGCCCACTGTGATTAATTGTTGCATCCATTCAGTTTTCTAGTAGAAAGGTCATCGTAAATTATCAAAAAATGTATATAAATGAAACACCATGTACATTATAATGTTCACACTTTGCTTGTAATTTACAATAGTAATATTTACTATATATGGTACAAAACTGCCATTTATAGGCTTAAAGAGGATTTCCTGTCCCAAACTGAAAACTTGTGAATATTAACAGTGCAAGATAACAATATAACTCTATGGTCAATTTGGTCAACACTGCTACTGCTTGCTGTTTGGATATTACTTTTGGTTTCAAAAACACTTGCATATGTAAGACAGTTCGTATCACTGTGTATATGATCATTGTTACATTCTTGGAAAGTGCTAATTATTGCACTGTCTGCTCTGCAGACTAGGCTTCTTAGCGGCCTTTAACTCACTGTTGCCTTCCAATCACTTTATGAAAACATGCTATGTACAGTACACTGATTGAAGTGACAAAGTCAACACACCATCATTCTCCATACTTCAATCATTGAAACAAAATTGCCTAAAACTACAAAATTCTGAATGATTCTTAATCTTAATTGAGATTTTTTAAGTTCAGGGTGGGAAGTATTTTGAGTAATATTCCATCAACTGTTGCTTTAATGCTATGAATTTTTCTTAGATTTCCCAACTACGCTTCCGAGCATCGACTCAAGAATAATTTTGGGAACACACAAAGTTACCGTACACTAATTGTCACTAGCAACACCACACCTCGTATGCAGGAGTCAGTACAAACTCCAACTTAGGGTAGGCATAGTGTAGTTGTACTGGGAGTTGTAGCATTACCAAGTTCTAGCCTAGAATAAGTGAGTACTGGATGGGGCCTATTCCGCGAAACTAATCATGTTACTCATTAAAAAGCTACTTTATTTATAATCGAAACTAAAAAGGCGTAATGAAAAGAAAGTAAATATCGGCAATGAAAATAAAACTGTGTTACTTAAAATAAAAGTAAAAGTAATAATCACTGTTAAAGTAACAAGTCGACTGTCCACAGAAAATGAAACTTCGTGAAACCACAGTAACAAGACGCTTAATTAAACAGTAACCAAAATCTCAGCATGATCTTGCTAGAGCATAATGCTAAGCGATTGACATTGCACCAAAGCGTTCGTTACATCATTACAGTGTACCAAAGCGTTATGTACGTCTTATGGACCTGCGCCTGGCCAGGAACCTTAGCTACAGGTAAAGGTCCCTTTTCAGACAGCTGAGTAGGGCGTTATCAATGGATTAATATAGTAGGGGATAAGAGAGACGGTGATTTAAGGTGGTGTGGCAGTGACGTTGAGAGGAGTTAAGTGAAATTTCACACAACTGAACCTTTATGGAGGGGCCCGAGGTCAATCCAGGAATTTATAAAGGAGGGAACTTATGTAGACTTGAATCGTTGAAAATGAGCAACAGGTGCTTGTTCTGTCTCAGTAATTGTGTGATGAGAGACCATCTTTCTGCACAAGCCAAGGATGTTATTCACAGATTACACTTGAGTAACAAGCAGCTTTATAGGTTTATATACATTCAATAGCTAATTCTTAGTGAATCTCTTAAATTATAAACAAATCATGGCCCAGGGGCTACTTTTCACATCAGCCGAAATTAATTTAAACTTTCAAAGATTCAGATTTTCTTCATTATCTCGAAAATGTCAACTTCACAAGAGACATTGTTAATTGTCCTATTGAGGTCTGTGGATACTTTGGAGGTTTATAACATGTGGGTGGGGGGGGGGGGAAGGGGAGGGGATTACAATTTTACAACAATTGTCAGCCCAATATTCATTACTTGTTTTCGGCTTGCTTGATGGGAGCAGGACTACACTAATGGATACTATTAGAAGTTACTAGAATGCATCGCAGATAACACTGAAGAAGAAAGCTGTAAACAAAACTAAAACATAACAGGAAACATTTTAATACTTCCTTTTATTTGTCAAAGAATAAAGAGATGAACAAATGCTTTCAGGAATCAATTGAATTGTTAAAAGAAATTGAAATGAAAAGTCGTTGGGTAGTACGTAATTTGATGTTTCAAATGCAATCACCATAGCTGCAGAAGCACCACACATTGTTCGCATATAAGTAATACTTAATGTGACTTCCCCTTGAAAAAAAAGTACATATCTAACGATTTTAACTTCTGATATCAATTTTTTTATTGCCAACCCTATAAGAGTATTTCTCTTCAGAATGTTAAAGGGGACAGCATTTATTGACAACAAATTTCAGCATGCCAGTAAAATTGCTGACAATTTCCCAAAGTACACTCCTTTCAGTCTGAACAGTCAAACTTACTCTCCGTCTTTGAAACACTTTAAACCAGACAACTAAATATCTGAATGAAGAGAATGCAATTTGGGGCCAAAAGTAAAAGGCTTGCTGCATTTTGTGTTTTGGTAACTACTATTACCTCTAGCAAATACGTGAGTAATACAGATGAGCAGACTTGTAGTTAGAGAACATTGTTAACAGTGTAAGTACAACCTCCCCCCACCCCCACCACATGCACCCCCATCTTCCTACTAGATTTCCAAAATGCCCAAAGTAGGACTACAAATTTATGCGGGTGACTAACAGTATAGGCAACTATGCTTGAATACAAGGACGAATACATAATAACCACAAGCCTGCTCATCATGACAGATAATTACTCAATTTTGTTGGAGAAAACCTTCAAGAGAATACTTTAAAATACTTTCAGCATGTTAAACTATAACTGTGCATACAGCCATGCACCATTGTCATGTTTTTTTCATCATAAGGCTAGATTTCCATATGGAACAGTTTAAATAAAGATTGAATTTTTTATGGTAAAAACTCTAAGGGCCTTTTTTTGTTGTCCAATGCATGCCGTTTTTGAATGAGCACTGTTTAGTACTCCAACCTGAGCTCTTTAACAATTTATGGCACAAATACATTATTTTCAATTAAATTTTTGGTGACTAACATAACTTTAAAACTTTACGATGATTAAATACAACACAAAACCACATTTACCAGTTAATATATAATATCTCTCTGTGTTTAATATTTTCAATTATCTGGATGCAAGCAAGACATTTGAGAGAAGAGATTAAAAGCAAAAGGCATTCATATGAGTATATAACCATCACTTTTTTAACCAATGATCAGGAAATATTGTAATCATGGCCATATCCCATCCTCCTCACTAGGCAAGCAGTTCCTGTTCAAATTTGCAACTATCCATTGATATTGATTGTCATCCCCAATACACAAATTATTATTCAGTGTCATTAAATCAGTTTCCGGCTGCATTTTGTGTTTTCTTCTGTCGAACTTTCCTCGGGATAGGAGTAGCGAGTTCATCTATTCGTGGAGTCGGCCTGGCGTGAACCGCAGCCGAAGACACTTTGTAAGGATCGTAGTTTTCGTTTTTTCCTCGACTCGTCGGTCTGGCTAGCTGTTGAAGACGTAAGGTAGCTATGGCTTTCTTGCTCGATTCGGTCGTCTCCCATTGTATTGGCTTTGCAAACTGAAAACTGGAATGAAACTGTTTCGGTTCGGCTAAGGTTTCTAATCTGTCCGAACATTTGGCATTTTTAGCAGCCTTTGAAATCTCCTGGTCCCAAACGTAGGAGTCAAATTCAAAACTCTCTTTGATTTTCAAGGGCTCGTATGTCTTCTCCTTAGCTAGTTGCTCTATCCTTGCAGATGGGGAAGCATTCATGGCTGCCTTACTCACTTGAGTTCTAACTGGCCTTTCAGGCACAAAATCCTTGTGACAGCCTTTTGACTGACTCAGTGTAGATACCCGTTCAGAAGCTTCTGCTTGCTGGGCTGCTTTGCTTACCTCCCATTTTGGTGTGGGTCTGGAGAAAGAACATAAGAACAAAACGTCTCAGTGACCAACCAAAGAAACAAAAAAAATGCAGTAGGAACACAGAAAATTGTTAAACGACACACAAACAATTTTTTCCTTTATCCTCTTTGTGAACCAAATTTTTCACAAAGGATTAATGCAATCAGTATGCATTGATACTCATTGAGTAAAGTTCCTAAACAGACAAATAAATATTTCAGAAGTACAGAATACTTACCGATCTCCAGTCCATTCATTATGGATAGACTTTGGTTTGCAGAGATTTTCCTGATGCTTATTGACAACTAAAAAACAGAAAGGAAGAAATCATTATTGTTTATGGTAGTAGGTACAATCAAAATGTTAACCATTGATTTTGCATTTAGCTTGACTTCAGTCTTAAATATACAAAAAAAAGTATCAAAAACCACATTTAAATTTCTTTTAAGCTTACAACTGACTAATTGAATGGATTCTTCTTGATTGCATGTTCATTTCTTTAAATCATGTTAATAAGCAATAACTTGAATAATTCAAAAAACTCATTTAAAAACAAAAATATTATCAGATACAACAGAAAGGCCTTTATACTGTTCAAAAGAGCCTAAGTGAATTATTATGCATTGATGTCTACCAATTCCTGTAGCAACCATTTATTTCACAATTGGAACTGACAAATCTCATAACCTACTTCAAATCAGTGGAAAAGCTTCTTCAAAATAATCACATGCACATAGTTTTAAAGGACAATGTTACTTTAATATTAATTCTTTTGAACCTATTGGCTATGAATACATATTAGCTTACAATATAAATTTTCTATAATTCTATTGTAGATTGTGTTTACTTTCTAAGGGCTTGATTACAAATTTACAATGCAAGCCAGATTACGTTTGAGACAGTGTGGAAGGACAGGGGAGATTAAATAGTAAATTCTTACCAAATTTAGTTGTGCCTTCAGTCTCGGTTGGAAGCTTATCTAACCAATAGACTGATCTCCTGAAAGAAAAGAAAAATATGTTTAGCTTAGTTAGCACTATAGATATGAATCATAGTGAAAATATTTAATGTTATTAGAGCTACTATGTAAATGCATGCAATATTATTCTCTAGTGAGGACGATCAAAACATTGTCAGGCTCTGATGTAATTTCATTTACAATAAATAAACAAGAATGTCAATTCTATAAGAGAACACCAGGTCTGGACAGGGCCAAGCAGGGTTCAATAATCACTGCAGTAGAAGGATACTTACCAACAAACTCAGTGATTTAAACATGATATTTAAATATATACATGTATGCAAAAACAAGTTGTAATTAGGCCTATCTTTTCTTGAACAAGGGGTAGAGTTGGTCTCCAGACATTTGACAAAGGTGAGAATTACACTGGTCAAATTTATTACTTTCTTGACATGCTTTCTATATATTATTATGACTTGAGCTTTACCAACCCTACACCCTCTACAACCCACTGCTCTTGTCGCTCCACTAATTGATGAAATTATCAGACCTGTTAATAGCTTTCAACTTGTTATTTTTTAAGGAATGTGTGTCAAGCAAGATTATCTACCAACCTGTCTTCTTGATATGCATCAGGAAGTTTCTTGGGCTGTGATAGATGATCAATACGTTGATCCTCTGTTAAGAAGAAGAGGGAGAAAATATAATAGTTCATTTAAAACTTCACTAATTCAACTGACAGAGTGGACCTATGTTTAATTTTCAAGTCCTTTTCCTTTCCTTGGGTGGTTAAGGATAGTAACATCACATTGCAGTAGTTAGGTCTACACAAAGTACCTCATTAAGTAAAACCAAACAATGAATAGGAAACATCTTCATGCCATGCATTTAACAATTTAGGTTAATGCTAGGCCATGAAATAGTTTCAGTTTACTTAGTTATGGATCTATTATCTCTCCCACAATACATCTTTGGATACATTTAAAAAATACATTACATCATGATCAACTGTTGTTGTGACTAGGACTTGACAATTGTGATTTTGACATGAGAAATGTAGGAAGTGAGGCCAGTCTGGGTATGAATATGACACTGGCCCCTTTACGAAAGTTATATCATCTTTATTCCGTTATCAACAAGGGAAAAACCCACCTGGGCTACCTCACTAAACTTTAACCAATTAAAGCGGTTTGTGAACTCAAGAAAGTTGAATAATGGTTATGTAAAACACTACCAAGTTACATTTGAGATGTATGCTAGTAACAATTCTAAGGTTATATGTGAAACATTGACGATGATATGAGAAGAATGTAGCCTAAATTCTAAATTTCTTATGTGTGATCATAACTCACTCATGATGAGATGAGTAACTAATGTTATTGGATTAGGTCATAAGTTTTTTAAAAAAAATGGTGCTTTGGCTTATTTAGTCTGCAGGCTCACTGCAGGTCAAGCCTAGCCAAACAGTAACAAGGCCTAAGTCAAGTGCAAAGACGCGTAGAGGAATAGCTTATACTAGTTATGCTAATGTTATAGCTAGCAATGATCTACAATCATGACACAAGTGTAAACTCACTGGCTACAACGGCGCTCATTTTCGATGATAAAACTTCTCAGCTTCTCTGGGTTCTTTCTTTGGCAATCAGACAGTTCCTGTAACATCAGTCAAAACAATGGATACTTGATAAACCACCTGCAGTAAATGATACAAAACTAACTTTCTTAATTACTGTCTACGAGTACAAGAGGATACTATTACTACACGTTACTGTTTACGTTCGTCATCGTCCCCATGCCAAGCATGTATATGCATATTGCACAACACATCCGTTGCTAACCGCGTTGCTATGTTTATCATCTGGGACATTGTAAGGTGCACACATAGAGACCGCGAGTCTCACAGTACAGTAGTTTTCGTCGCAATAACTTTATTCACAATTTCACAACTGCCATTTTTATCTGCTCAAAACTCATATCAAACGTACTATACATATATACGTCGAAATATTGAGTAAAAAACTGGAACTTTAAGAAAAAGGTTAACTTTGGAGATAATGTATAGTGTAGCTTTGTACATTTCGATGCATATCATGTCGTTCTTTTCAAACAGATAGTAAAAATGTTGAGCTAACAGGGTCGTCATTTTTAGATAATTTTCGAAATTTGGACTCATTCCTCACATGTTCTTGTATAGACAAATTTTTGTAAATTGACGAAAGAGAAAAGAGAAGAAGCTGCTTATCTACTGCAAAAGCCTGTGTAGGTAAACGTACAAGATAAGGGGCCTGACCGCCTGACGTGGCGATCATAGCAGGAAGTTGCCTTTGCGATCCTGCTGTGATCGACACGTAAGGCCCCTACAAAAAAAGGAGACGGAAGAAAAGAATTGAAGATCAAATGTTCGAAGTTTCACTGTTTCAGGAGCCGAAATGTGGAAATTTTGGTATAACGAAAAACTTTCCAGAAATAGTTGAAATTTGAACTTAGTAGGCCTAAGTCTTATTTCGACGGCTCTCGAAATGTCCTATATGGTTCCAATTTCGACGTGATGGCGTTTTTTTTTGTACGGGAGCGTGATGCTGCCACACACACACACACACACACACACACAAAATCAAAATATTTTCGTAATTCCGCAAAGTTTTTTTTTCGTAATCTCGTAAATGTTTACCTAATTTAGAATATTGTTTCGTAAGTTAGAATTGTTTTCGTCAATTTGAAAACGTTGTTTATTTTTTTCCCGTGTGGCAGCAATACGTTTCCGTATGTAAAATACGTAACAAATTCTGTAGGAAAATAAATGAAAATGAAGTCGGGATATTTTGAGAGTATGGCGGAAACATCAAGTAAAAAGTAGAACTCTGGGGACAAATGAGTCGAACTAATATTCAATTCCCATTTTTTGCCTACATAGCATCTACAAATTAAATGTTTTTGTGCATGGGGAAGCTAGACGCCAATTCATACAGCTTTCTGCCCCTGCATTCACTTTTGAAAGCTTCGTTTGCCACTGTTGTCCGGATTTCTCGAAAACTTGAGGAGATATTATCAGTATACCCATTTCAACAATGAAGTATTTTCAGATGTGGGTTGAAGGCCTGGTTGAAGTACAATATATGATCTCCATTTATATACATAACACGGTATACCGGTCGAGAAAGTCTTCCCACGGACACAATTTCAGGGGAAAGCGCTTTTAGTATGTACGGACATTATTCTTTGCCACACCGGCATATAGTCAAATTAAATGAAATCACGCAGAACGCCGAATGGTAATGTTGTTCACATAAGACACACTTCACTACATCATATTCCACTGTGTGTAAAATAAGAGTACAAATACACTCTAAGTGAGTCGATTTGTATCGACCGCCACCTTTCGGTGTTGTTTTATAAAACAGCTCAAACCATACTATGTAAAATGGCTAGTTCTACCATGGAGGTCTGTTTTTACCTCCATGGTTCTACTGGCTCAGAAGGACCTTGCATATCAGTCGCTATTACTGGTATGGATTCCCGAACTCTGTGAGCTCAAAGATATACTTAGATGGTCGCAGATTCCCTTTTCAACCTAATTATGGACTCATTTTATAGTATAAATATGCCTTAGAATGCACCCATATTTGTGTGGCGATGGGGACCGGCCCTCACACTCAGTCTATAATGAATTCGGTTTTAACGACCCTTGGGCCCACCCCTCTTTTTGGAGGAGTTGGACTGTGAGAAAAGGAGAGCAAAGCTGGCCGGGCTTATCAGAAAATGTGAGAAAATAATCAGTTGGGTCCAGTAACTATGGAGATTGCTTAACAGGATGCGGGAACAGAGATAACCGTTGGAAACAGACAGAGGGAAGGACCCTTTGTTCAGGAACCAGCCTGGCTAGAAAGTCTTGTTTGTAAAATAAAATGTCATTTTATTGTTCGATATTCTTAGGAGGATCACGTTTTGCCAGGGCTAGGGCGCCCTCCCCCCTCCCCAGTGAAGTCAGCTTTCCCGTTCCTCTGCACAGTGGCGTAGGAAGGTACTTTTGAGTGGGGGGGGGGGGGG
>JAIPMN010040996.1:0-28394 GCA_020650975.1 Apostichopus californicus
GAATGGTTTCAGAGGTTTATATAAGCGTCGCACGTGAACTTGCTATCAGATAGTGTAGAATATAGGCTTATATAGTGCGTCACGTGACTATCGTATAGATTTAATCAAAAGATTATGTTCGGGTAGAATTATAGCAACACTTCATAATTATGGGTAGGTTTATCTGTTATTTCTTCTTCTTTTTTTTCGTCAAAAGTACAATCTTTTTGCAGTGATATGTCAAAATTGAGTTTATTTCTTACTTCAATTTCTATTCGTCTGGATTTCTATTTTAACGAAAATATGTTTAACGTAGAGATCATGGTGCTCATTATGGTATTATTGATATAAAATAATCAAATATAAGTGGTTTGGAAAATTACGACGTCGTTCTTGTTTTGTTTCTATCTCGTTCATTTGTATTGGTGTGAGCATGCAGCATCTCTGTAAACCAATCACTTATACTATATTAGTGCCGTAGTGTCACTACTACAGTGGACGTAACGGAAGAGTGAGGGGCTTCCAAAGCCTTTCTTCAATCCCTCCATCTCCACCCCCCCCCCTTTTTTACACCTCCCGTCTCCCAGTGTGACCGCCACTTAGATCTGGACACTTATAAAGAAGCCTGTGCTCCCGTTTCATTATATTGTTCTCCGATGAGAAACACTTGTGTGTTTTTTTTTTATGAAACACGATCTTGTTTTCTCCTTTCTTACCGTGGGGGGGGGGGGAGGGGGAGACTCTAACTTTTATCTGAAGCGAGAACGGAGTGGTATGTTATGATGTAGGAAAGTGGCAAGTTCTCAGCTGAAGGTCACGGTCACCAGTACTAGAAGTGGTCTAGGCCTATATAGGAAGTCACTGTTGACAAAGAAGTATGCATACGTAGAGACATTTTTTTCTGATGCAAACTTCTTGAATCAATTCCTTCAGTAAATTCCGTCGGTTGCTCAGTTCTAAACTGGATATTGGGAAGAGCCTCGCCACTCACAGGACCATCAACTATCGAAATATACACGATTTACATGTACGCTGAAAGTGATGCCATCATTGACATGTCGGGCTTTTGTGATCTAGCCGATTACAACACCGAGCCACGCTAGCTGTCAGCCTGTATTTCGATCTGGCAAGGTCAGCTACAAATTTTTGTATTTTCGCAAAATGGCTTCCAGTAGGCCGTCGTCAAGGACGCTCGCGGTAATTACATCATTTCCAGATAAATCTTTATGGAAGTTGTTTCAATACTTGATTAAAATGCTAAACTACTATTCCAATGCATTTTTCATTGAAAAGTTCCAATGCTTTTCCAATGTGACGGAGTGAACGTCTAGGCTAAACATGTATGAACTATAACGTAGCCTAACTAAGCCTAGTCTGGGCTACGGTATGAGAACGACAATACGGCACCACTCCGTATTCAATCAAAGTGTCTGTTATTGTTAACAAATTGCATAAAGATCATGTTTTTTTTTCAATCTCTCATCCCTGAAACATATGTTGATAACATTGGGTTTATGCACCACATCATTCAGAATGTAGCATAGCCCCTATGTGAAGTAGGCTAGGCCTAATGTAGGCCTAAGACAGATTAGGCCTGTATAATAACTTAGGAGAGGCTAGGCTATATATCTATTTCTTGACCAGAGTAGTAATGTAAATTATAGGCTACTGCCATTAAACAAGCCATTGCACGTTGAAACGGCGCTCTACCTTCTCAGATCCAAGTGACATCATAATTAATATGTTAACTAACATTAGCCAATGAGATTTTGTGATGTGAATTACATTAGGCTATACATATTTGATTTTATGCCGATGATTAAGTGGCAATACCTTAAATCTGGTCACCAGGCATTGCTGATGACAAACCACTAGGCGGAGACTAGTACAAGTACAGACTGGCTTTGCCAGCTTCTGACCTTTTCTTAAACATTGAGAGTGCCTGTAACTTGTAAGCATTACAGGAAGTTCAGTCCAATGAGTATTGTTAATTATTTTGACTTAGACCTTAAAATATCTATGGTGGCTTGAAATTTTGTGGGGCATCAATTATGATATAGATACAACTACAAAAGTTGTGGCTTTTAAATTAAACCTATTCTCATTGTTATAGCCTGCTAGCCTAGCCAAACATAAGGGGGAGGGGGCTATCCTACCCCTAAATAAGGGCAGTACAATAAGAAAAGAAAAATGCTATGAAATTTTACTACACATG
Source organism: Apostichopus californicus (assembly GCA_020650975.1). NCBI lineage: Eukaryota > Metazoa > Echinodermata > Holothuroidea > Aspidochirotida > Stichopodidae > Apostichopus > Apostichopus californicus. Next base: position 2,195 of record JAIPMN010040996.1, read on the forward strand.
AAAAGTAAAAAAAATATATATAAAAATGCACGCAATAAATAAGTAAATAAGAAGCCTAAATAAATATTGTTCATAAAGATAAAACTAACATGCTCAGTTATACTTTGTTATCATCTTTTACCTAATTTACATTACTGTACATTCACAGACCACAACTTTTCTGGCTGAAGAAACACCACAAATTTTCCCCATTAGTTTTTCCAACAAACTTACAAAATTATATATGCTGTTGCAGAAAGCCTCTTTTCCTAAGGCTGAAACAACAGTTTTTCTATGGGGGATACTAACTGTACTGAATGATAATCCATGTGTCCTAGCTTATATTATATGATTATTTTGCATGTTCCAAAATGCTGTACTGTATTTATGGTACATGAATAAAAGTTTGCATAAAATTTGATGCGATTGTAAAACAAGTGCATTTGTGTTTCTGCTTTCACTTTTCTTATTCCTCCTAATGTAAAAGCATGGAAGGACCGATAGTGTGTCTTACATGAACCCTTTGTAGCAGCAATGAATTTGAACTGAAGCCAATCAATTCTGCTGCATGACCATTGCTAGGTGGTTGATGTCTAAAGATTGTCTGTGAAATTAAGTTCTGCTTTTTGGCAGGCCATGATTTTGCATAAAATTTGATCCAACAGTTAACATAAGTGCTACCTTACCATCTTAACACATGTACAGTAGTCAAAGAGGTGTCTAGACTGTGTCATTGCACAATTTGGGACACAAAGACAAACTTGAATGGTCAAAATGGGGAATAGAATGGTGGTTAATCTAGTGATTGTATGTGTGCATAGTAGTTGCAGTACGTGCACGTGATTGCCATATCAGTTCAATTTAATCTGAGGCGCAAAGCTAAGTGCCCATTTACGGTGATACTGTATCCTTTCACTTCTGTGACATTCTTTAGCACATATCTACTAACAAAGTTCCCCTCATTCTTTACTTTTCTTCTCAAATTGTCCTGTGTTTGTGTTTGTTAGTTTTCTCATATCCCTCACCTCATACCTCATCTCTCATATTTGATCTCATATCGCTAATGATTTCACTTTGATACTTTTTCGATGTACAGTTTTGACCCAAGATTCTTTTCCTTTAAATTGCGTACGTAAGATATAATATTTGACCATTAATTGCTCAATGTTGTCACCAAATGAATATTATATCTTGAATATTTAATAAATTTTGTTTTGATTTGAATGAGTAGATGATTGTCATCATACGGTCTATGCTACATATCTGTTAATCTTTCTTACTGTGGTCAGTGTTTAATCTTGGTTCGTTACAGGCTCGTCCTCCGTCCAGCGGTGGTGGCCGGAGATCTGCAGGTAGAGAAGTGACCGGTGCAACAGGAGGAAGTAACAGGGACCTCTTATCAAGAGAAGAGGAATATATGTGAGTGCAAATATATGTCACTTCAAAGTACTTAAGTCAGTTAAAAGCACTTAAGTTATTGCAGAGCAATTAAGTCAACTTAAAACTCTTTTTGTCAGTCTAAAACACTTCTATGTTAGTTTAGTCAGTTTAGAAAAAACAAAATTAAGTCACTTAAAAGCTTATGTCAGTTTAAAGCATTTAGTTTTTCTCCATGGGGTGAGAAGTTAAAACATCCCAGGTTTATATTTTTGTTAATAACTCCATTTTAAGATTTAGTGTTCAATAAATTTGAAGATGACAATATAGATTATAAATAACAGGAGATGTGCATTGTTTGTGTGTAGAAGATGCATGTGTAAAGTGAAGAATCAAGAAATATCTGACATTGCAAAAATATAAAATATATTACTTCTACATTCCCAATCGCTATCCTAACCCCCTCCTTTCAAAAAACAACCCGCTCCTTCCTATAAATATGCCACGAGAAAACCGACCATAAACCTGCTTTCTGTACATATAAAGTGTCATTCATTTAATTTATTAGTAAAAATTACTCTGTGTGGGAGCTCATGGAGGTCTACTTATAGAAATCATATTTTGAACATGCATATATCATCCATTGGAATGATTTTCTTTCATATTCAGAAAAGGTTAGCGAAAACATACAAAACTTTCAAATTGATTATAGTTGTAATGCCTGCAGAGGGATGCTTTAAAACAGTAAGTGATATTCTAAATAAAACCATTATCTAGGCCATCATGTACATGTTTAATATTAAGATGCCAAATGGAACATGTTGAGTTTCTTTCTGGGGATGAATTGCGATGCGAGTCCGCTCTCATTCCACCCATTTCTGTTATATCCATCTCTTAAAGGCGGCTGAATGCAGAACTGGAGGCGAAAACAGCTACCCTGATTCAAGAAGCAGAAGAAGTTATGGTTAGTGTTTTGAAAGATTTGCCTGTGGTTTGTGAAATTACACATTTTAAGATATAGAAGACCAAAATGATAAAACAGCTTCTTCAAGACATCATGTCAGGATATCGGCCTTAGAAGGATACTCCGGTGACTGAAGTTGTCCATCTTTCTGCAGGTCTAAAACACATCCTAATATAGCAATTTTATTGCAGAGATCATACCATTTTTTTCCCTTAAAATTTTGGTTAAATTTTGATGAATGCATCCAGTTAGAGATGGCATTTAATAATGGGCTGAAAATTAATTAAGAGCTGAAAAAAAGTCTGAAATTTTTTATAATTTTATATTATGTACACATCATTTATCCATTGAGGAAAATAATACCCATGCGAGAAAAAAAAAAAAGTTTCACATTGATTAAATTATAAATTAAGAAAGCATTGGGAATAAGCAAACACTCTTATGGTATCACATTTCAAGGACAAATCAAGAAAATTGATATATTATAATCATATTCATAATAGAATAAAAGCTTTTCAAGGACATCTGCCATGAAAGCATCACAGACCACTTGATCACCAGATCTATTGCCAAGGAATAAAAGGAGGGATTTAACTGGTAAAACTTGTTTATATATTCAAACAACCATATCTACAGTTGAGTTAGGAACAAGATATTAAGATGGGACTTTCATTTAGCTGTGAAGTACATTTTCCTCTTCCATAGAAGTGTCACAATATCTGTCGCCAAATATGATCATTGAAATATGGCCAATATGAAGATATCGTCATTTGAAAGTTGCTCGATTCAAGGCCAAAAAAAAATTTAAAAAAAAAAAAAATTAATAAAAAAACAGCTGCAACTTAACATGTTATGAGGATTATCTCCAAGTACTTTGTAACTGTGATGATGTCACTCACTCATGTGTTGCCAGATACATTAATAAATCTCAACTGAACCATCAAATTTCATACTAAAACTAAAACTGCAGTGATGACAACATATCATTCAATTTTGAAAATTTGCTGCAGAGGATGAACGATTTTCAATTCTGGTATTTAACGATGATTCCTGATGTAAATTAAAATGATGAGCTGTTGGTCCCATATACTACTACCCTTTCTCTGTTAAATTTAGCTTTTAGTCGTATCCTTAACATTAAACCTAATCTCTACATCGTAAGTCATCCATTTAACTTTACTGTCAAGTTTTATCGTCAATTAAAAGTTTTAGTAACACCAATGGACTTGTAAATCATTTCAAGTGCTATGGTAGCTTCCTATAATGAGATCTGAATATCTAGCTAGTCCTTCTTTCAATAACTGTTTTCGGTTTACCGTTTTTTCAGTGACAGTGACAGTAATATTTGTCAGAGTCAAACTTTTTTTCAATCAATTAATCATTCATACAAATAACATATCACAGAACAAGTCCTGTTTTGAACAACATTTTGAAATGTGTTTGAATGTTCTTTAGTTTTTGCACTTTCTGTGGTAGAAATGACCATTGCAACCGTCTGAAAAATGATAAAAGTTTGTAACTTTCATAACAACAACTAAAGAATAAAGGAATGTTATATATGACAAAATTGATGCTTTAACTTGAAATCTAAAAAATCTTATAGTGCACTAGTCTGCCAACAGATGACAAACTGGCTCTTTTTCCTTCTTACTCTGCAGCGTGAACAAGAGAGTGTTCTGAATCATTCGTTTAACAGACTTGATCTGACCTCTGACCTTACAGAAGGTGAGAATACTGCTCTAATCTTTGAAACAGAACCACCTGGAGTAGCAGATGACATTTCAAAGGTGAGTTCTCATTCTAAAAAGGAGAGAGAAGGGAGCAGAGTGGGAATTTCTTAGAATCCCTCTTGTCCCGGCAGCTCTTCTCTGTCCTCTCAGAGCATCTCACAGAAAAATATCAACGAATCCTTTGCTACAGCTTGCAAGTAGCAAATTTGTATAGTGTAACTGAATTGAATTTGTGATATTGTAGGTAATATTGTATCCGGTATCACATCACAAAATACTGTGCAAAATGGGCTAACTGCTATATAAGTGCAAAGATGTATCAAGCAGTTTGGTTTTTTGTACACAGAAACAGTATTATTTTATAAGAGAAAATTCAGAGGCTTCAAGACTGCTTCACAAAATTTGAATGCTAAACTATTCCCTGTATTGTTTACAACCATTTTCCTAAAGAAATAAAACGATACATGGCATGGAAACAGTTGTACCTTGTGTTTCCCTTGATGATGTTTATACAATAAGTATTTCCCTTGATATATTATGTACATACAATAAGTGTTTCCCTTGATAATGTAGTATAAGTACTTCCCTTGATAATGTACATACATGTATACAATAAGCGTAATCTCATTGTGCCTTGTGTTTCCCTTGATAATGTACATACAATAAGTGTTTCTCTTGACAATGTACATACAATAAGTGTTTCCCTTGATAATGTACATGTATAAGTGTTTCCCTTGATAATGTACATGTATAAGTGTTTCCCTTGGTGATGTACATATACATAAGTGTTTCCCTTGATATATGTACATACAATAAGTGATTCCCTTGATAATATAGTATAAGTACTTCCCTTGATAATGTACATATACGATAAGCGTAATCTCATTGTGCCTTGTGTTTCCCTTGATAATGTACATACAATAAGTGTTTCTCTTGACAATGTACATACAATAAGTGTTTCCCGTGATAATGTACATACAATAAGTGTTTCCCTTGATAATGTACATGTATAAGTGTTTCCCTTGGTGATGTACATATACATAAGTGTTTCCCTTGATGATGTATATGCAATAAATATTTCCCTTGATAATGAATGTATTTTCCTTGATAATGTACCTACAATAACTTATTCCCTTGATAATGTACATACAATAAGCATAATCTCATATACCCTTTAATACACTTGCCTTTTCTTTGTAGTATGTTACAAAATGTAAGCTTTAAATCAATCAATCCAAAATGGGAGGACTTTCTGCACTCCCCTGATTCTTTACAAGGTGTGAATCATTTAGCAAAATTTGCACTTGCGTGACAGCTGAAGTTTTATGTTAATGAATCGAAACAAACTACAACCGTATCACGTTTAAGAGCTGAAAGAAATTAGACAATTACAGATTATAAAAGTCAGTTGTTGGTCAGTAAATTCATCATTTGTTTTCTGATGACATCATAGATCTGGCAACCAATATGCTTTCTTTGAAGTGGTTCATAGGGTTGTGCCTAATCAATGGATCACAATGTATCAAGACTTCACTGTTTCTGAGTGGATGAATGTTACAAAACATCAAGAAACTATGTTGATTTTAACATTTTGTCAGACTTTTTCCTGCTTTCCTCTTTTTACAAAATTTCATCCTTTCTCTCACCTTCTCTGTCTCCTTTGGTCCCATCAAAAGAAAATATTATGTAATTTTTCCAACAAAATATATAATCAACAATTCATCTGTGGGGGAATTTTGATGCCTTCAGAAACTCTGTTTGGTCTGAAGTATTCATTAGTATAAGAGATGATTTCCGAGTGATGAACCACAGTGATGACAGACCTTGTCACATGATGCCATGGTTATGAATTACCAAGAGTTTCAAAGACTCGAAGTATAAACAATTTGCTTTTGGTGAATTACTGTTGGGCATTTGTTTATATATCTTTACTGTACCACCTCGGAAATCATAACTCTTTCCTCTGGGAACTGTACTGTACATATAAGCAGAAGACAGTGCATCAGAATTTAACTGTAAAACGTGTTGCTACGGCTTGATGGAAATAATCTTATTGAAATATTTTCCATTCCAACTTTTATGACACAAAAAGTTTTTAACAGGTCTGTAAAAGCTTGATTTTGACCAGTATTCATTTCTATGTGCAAAGTTGTAAAAAAAAAAAAAAAAAAAATATATGACTTTAATGATGATCAGAAATTCTTGAATGTGTATACAATTCTTTGATCTGACATGATGAATAATGAATATATTATAAAGAAAACTTATGACTGTTCAGGACTTGCAATATGTTTATGAAGACCGACATTGACTGTGTCGTATAAACAGCAGTGGAGTATAACTCTTCCCTCGTTGAAGTTTTGTAGTTTATGAATTGTCAAAGTGTTCCTTGAACCCTCAAGTCATTCATGATTGTTTCAAGACGGAGACATTTTTTTTTTATCACTGGAGAGCTTTATTTTCAAGTAGAAAATTTATGGAGCAAAATGATAGCCCTCTATTTTTTGGTCTTCTTAAAGTGCCTTGAATCTTAAAGGAGATGTGTGTAAACTTAAAGTAGACTGTACATTGCATGCAACATTACTGTAGAGACAGTGTTTAATAAATACAATATGGTGGATTGGTGGTTGGTGGTGGTAGGTGGATTGGTAGGTGGATTGGTAGGTGGATTGGTGGTGGTAGGTGGATTGTCGTCTCTGATTCTTAGTTCAACTTCACTTTATAAAGGAAGAAATACAGCTGTGTAGGCACTGTCTATCATTTCTTTTGATTTAATTCTTTCCTTGTTTCATTTTAAAGCAGCCACCTTGTGTTTGTTCGTCGATTTTTACCGAGCCTTTTCACGATACTGAATGAACACCCTCCCCTCCCTTAAATATTGACTGATTTGATCCTCAGCTATTCAGAAACCGAACATTTTTACCAACTTTAAAATTACACATAGTTCTGTAGAAATCAAGTTGAAACATTTCAAATTTGACTTCATTAGTAGCAATGATAATTTGACTATAGTTGAGTTAATGGCCCTCATTATGTTGGGATTTTGGTATTCCAGTAACATTGTAGAATTTGTAGAGGGACAGAAGCAGGGATTTTAAGAAGGACGGGGTGTGGCCATGGGTTTGTTGAAGCAGGCTTCGATGTATGCCTCTCCCCTTCCCCTCTCCTTCCAAATTGAAATTTTATTGGAATAGTGCATTGTGAAGAATGGTTAGGCTTAAAAATTAGTTCTACACACAAGGTTGTATTAATAATTCCTATTAATTTCTTATATGGGGTTGAAAAGGATGGTGGGGTGTACACCCCTCCCCCTCCCTCCCCAGCAGATCTGCTCCTGTTGTTAGCATCAACTCGAACAACCAATGTAATCACATTAAATTCCTTAATGTGTCTTTCATGCCACATTCTAGAGCCTACATGTTTCCCTACCATTGTGTTTGATAGGAGGTTACCCATTCCTAGAGAGATATCATGACTCATCATGCACTGTCATATCATCCATCATTTGCAGGCCTTGATTTCCATTTGATATTTTTGCAACCTTCCACCACCTTCCAACTCTCATTAGTCCTCAAAATAATTTGCATAAGATCTATGTCCTTCGCCTCTGAAGGGTACAAAAAAAAAAAACTCAAATAAATTTCTACATCGCTGGAAGAACCCCTTCGATGTCGTGAATGCGATATCTGTACTGTTTCTGTTCCTTTAGCTTCATGATTTCAAGACAAGCCAGGTATATAGCTAGCTACTGTACTTTTGTGATTTGTTTGAACAGCTAAGTTTGTTTTTCTCCTGCGTACATCATCGACTCATGGTGACCCTCTCATAGCTTTCTGTACTCTTGCTGTTGTATTCTTTTCCAGTCAGTAATTCTGAGTGTAAGTTTGTTTTCCTTACATACATCATATGCTACTTATCTTAACATCTTGTGTGATATTTACAACTTTCTCTTTGTGACATGGAAACTTGAAGGGAGAAAAAGTAAGATCATGCACTCACCCCCCCCACCCCCCCCCCCATTGCATTTTGCTTTGTGTCAGTTTTATCAGAGACAGATATTTTGACAACCAGAACTTGTAAATCATAAAGATGACGCCTGAAATTGAATAAGACCAGAACATTTTCATCAGTCAAATTTCTTTTTTTACCTCCATCAAGTCCTGTGTGTTGTTTTTTTTCAAGAAATATTGTGTAAACAATGCCTGTCAAGTACAGACCAAAATAGACTATCATAACATACAAAAAGCCATGCGTCATGATTTAACGACCCATCTCGCAGCCTCAGCATTGCCAAAAGACGATTTGTGGCAGAGAACAGTGACAAATTCTACCCAATCTCTGGTACATTAAAGAGAAGGTTCAATCGATCCACAGACCAGATATTCGGAGAGAACGATATTACGATACTTTTTCTTGCATTAAACTTGTTGTTAGGAGCCTACAATGCTATAAACTTGAAGCTTCCCAAAATGGGGGGGAGGGGGAGACAATATTTGGCTAGTGACTGCCAAACTTTCTGAAAACTTTAACTGTGGGTGGGCTAGGCATACATGTTCCTGACACATTAAAACATGATTTTGATGAGAGTCAGGGGCTTTTACTTTTGAAATCGTAGTAAGTCGGAATAAAATCAGTAGTCTACTACCTTATCCCCCCTCTGTATAATGATTTATCTCTTTCTGGAGAGTTTCTGGAACAAGCCATTTTCTTTCCTTTTTTTCTCTCTTTTTTTTGTTTGTTTGTTTGTCTTCCCTGTAATTCATCTTTGGGAGTTTTTTAAGACGTTTGGATCGTAATGAAATCAATTCTCGAAAATGATCCAATATTAGATCGACGAACCATAGCAGGACTCGGTAGTCATCACAAACATCGTAAACATCAGGTTCTTAAATAGATCGTATCTGTGTTTAGTATATTATATCTAACATAGGTTAATTTTTGCCTTTCATTGGTTGTCTTCGAAAAATTTATAGTTTTGTTTGCTTCATTTGTTTTGTTATTTCATTGGACACGTAACACAAACAGCAACCAAATAAAAGTTGCAATAGCTGGTACAGAGGTATAGAGAAAGAAAATGAACTTCATATTTTTTTTAAAAGATTTTCGAAAGGAGAAGAAAAATGCTATTGGAGCAGAAAAATGATAGATTGTGAACAAAACTTGATGATATGTTTACAATTAAACCTTAATTGGCTTTCTTGCTAATTAGTATTATTACATACATCTATCATATGATCTGTAGATTCTGTGACAGGTAAAAAAAAGCATGTCTCCATTTTGGTCATTTAGAGGGTGAACAGAGTTGAAATATATTGCTGTATTGGCCATGTCATGATAAGGTGCAATTCATGTTTAATGTGGAGGCAAATAAAATTCATGTCGATTTGTGGGAAATTCTAACAAGGAAAGGTAGAGTAATGTGGTAAACTATCCTGACCAGTCATTCAAATTACAACAACTTCGGTGAGATTCTTATATACGTGCAAAAAAATGTACACCTAAGGTAGTACAATTGGTAGAAGAAAGTGTCAATTGCAGACTTTTCTCCTCCTAAGAAAACATCATGAGGAACTCTATAGATATATTGTTGTTAAAGCACTAACTATTGAGAGTACCAAAGTAAAAGGAGAAATCTATTCCACAAGGGAGATGTATGTATATATTGTATGTATGTATTTTTGAGATCCTCCTGCGAGCAGGAACTCGCAAAAAAGCCGCAAGCTGACCGAAGTCAGTCTCTTAGATTCATATTTAACGTCCATGATTATAAATTGTCAACAACTATGTAACTAGACGACATACATTAATCTTGGAGTGACTCGAACCGGGGACCTTATGATTGGAAGGCACCGGCTTTAACCACTGAGCTAACACTCCTTGATGATTTTTCAAAGGGACATTTAGTCTAGTGGTTTATATCTTATGGTGTAGAAAATCAATTAGACAATCATGTTAAGAAGGAAGGAGTTGCGTTAATTCTCGGCTCCAGATTTGGGTATCATGTCAAAAGTAAAGGTTTAAAATAAAAGCTCCTCGGATCTGCTTATTCTCTTACTTTTAGAATGGTTGACATTAGACAATAAACATATGTCAAAGTGAAAGTAACTATAGGATGGCAGTACAAATGGTTGATTAATTTTGAAGAACTTGGATGTTGACCTTGATTTGACATATTTTGGGTTCATTTATCAATGGTCTATATAATGTTTTGTTGAGAGGAAGAGAAATTTTGTAAATGATCGATTTCCTTACAAGAGTATTTCTGTTCTCCTTCTTCAGCCATCTTTAATACCAGCTGCTAACCTGGACAAGAGACCAGGCTCAAGAGGAAGACCAAGCACGGCCGGATCCAGAGGTGCTCCTGGGAAAGCTACGAATAAAACAAACAAACGGTACAACAAAATAAATAAATCATCCATCCATCCATCCATACATACATAATGCCATCCATCCATAATTCCATCCAGCCATCCATAATTCCATCCTACCATAATTCCATCCATCCTACCATAATTCCATCCATCCATACTTCCATCCATCCATCCATAATTCCATCCATCCATCCATACTTCCATCCATCCATCCATAATTCCATCCATCCATAATTCCATCTATCCATCCATAATTCCATCCATCCATCCATAATTCCATCCATCTATATTTCCATCCATCCATCCATAATTCAATCCACCCATAATTCCATCCATCCATACTTCCATCCATCCATCCATAATTACATTGGAATATAAAAGTTTGGTTGCTACATGGTAGACAGAGGGAAAGCAACCAACATCAGGATTGAGATACAACAGGGGAAAAAAAACATGAAACCACTTCAAGAGGTGATCCGCCAACTTATTTGTGAAAATGAATTCAGATAAATGGTGAATGGTCGATGACAGACAATTTCTAAATTCAAACTTTTGAAAAGCCCTCAAAATTGTGTCGCTTGCTTGCTAGTTCATATTTAACATGCCTAAGTGTTTGCCCAGAGTGTGCCTTGGCTACCTTACAAACACATCTTGTCTCATCAGGACAAATGTGATAGAAAGTCCTGTTCCCTTTGTCATAATATCCTGGTAAAAGTTTTGAGGTCAGAAAACACAGAAATGACCAATGGGAAAATAAGAGAAGGGAGGGGGGGGGGGAGGTTGTCATTTTCTATTCGGACTTTCCAGTTGATCTGTAAATACAATAGTGTATTTGTCTTAAGCAATTTATGAGTTCATTCACTCTTTTAATTTGGAATAATTCATTTTCTCAGCCTCATAGATTATCAGTATTAATCTCAAGTATATGCTAGAAATTCAACTAATGATCATTTGATCATTCACAACTTCAAGAAGCATCCTGTGCTGCCATTCTGTCTCCATCGTCTGATTTAAAGGGAGTGAAGACTCGCGCACAAAGAAACGTCTCATGCCGGTTATCTGACCTAGTTTCGAATGAGGTGTAACAGTAGTGTTAGACACCACCATCGATCCCAGAAAATACACACACAGCTTGCTAACGACGGTAATTATACACTAGTGCACAGTCAATACATGCAGATACGGTCAATACCCACAACACAGTGTACATAGCAGTCATGGACATCTCAGAAGGGAGTTGTTATGGAACTCCCTGATCTCAGGTCCACCTAAAGATAACAAGGTATCACATTTTATTACTGTCTGCATTTTGTAGCGACACAAAAAAAACTTCACTTGCAAGCAACGGAAAGTTAACTTTTTCAGGCGGCGGCACGTGGTTTGGGGCGAGTCTTCAATGTCTTGAACTAAGCACCGCTGTCTCCAACGTCTGGGTCAGCCAGCACACCCCATATGACAATTCGTTTTAAATTTATAGTGAACTCCTTAAAAATTGGATAGAGTGGTGGTGACCTTTACGGAATACGCCATGGTATACTCTATACTGCTTCAGTAATGTAATTTTGAATAATAGCAAACCCCTTTGCTGTAATCCCATGATCTTGAACTGCATTTGACCCTTGCTCCTCATCCCGATTTGCTCTCGCAGACCTAAGTCACGTGCAACGTCAGCAGCGTCGGCCGCAGAGGATGTCGCCATCCCCCGCCAAGGGGTGGCAGACTTCAGCCTGGGAGATACCATCAGCAACATAGAACGGAGGGTAGAGGCGGGCGGACAGGTAGTGGACGACTTTGATGGGATGGACGACGTTCTCCCTCAGGCTGCTGAGGGTATGGGCTCAGGTAAGGCTGGTTTACATATGGTTAGATCGTAACATAAACTAGAAGAGGGTTGGCTTGGATTGCTTGTTGCTCATCACTCATTTTTGTCCTCAGATCATTTGCAAAATCAAAGGAAATAACATAGACCTATGTTATTCACTTGCCATTTTCTTGTCCATTGTAGATAGAAAACCAGATGAAGTCAATCACACTCATTAGGAACAAACCAAATTTTAAGACTTGTAAAGCTTGTCAGAAAGAAAAGTTCCAGGAATATTTCAGTCTCATACAGTAGCAGGAACTATCACTAATATCTGGAATATTTTACTAAAAGAAAAAGAAAGAAATGGTCAGACCATGTAATTTGCTTGAAAGGTTTTTAGAAGAAAGGTGTTAACTGGAGACCTGATATCCTAGGGGTGCTCTTTTAGCATGTGAGGCCAGTCTTTGAGAAGTGTTTGAGGCAAATGGGATATAGAAGAAGGGACAAGGGGAGGTATAGTAGTAATATCCTTAAGAATCAATAAGAAATAAAGACAAGAGGTCTCTCATAAAGGTACTTAACCTTAAGGGCTTGACTTTACTGAAAGTGAAACTAATGCACAAAGTTTCATTTTTGTTCTCATTTTTTTATTTGTGTTGTAACAGACGCCTGAAAGCTGTTTAGTGCAATTAACATGTGCATTCATTTTATGTTCATTCATTGTTTGTTCGTCTTTTTTTTTTCTGTTCCAATTATTGTTCCTTTCACTTTGTTAATTATGTTAAAGTATTTCACTTTTATGTCTTGAAGTTCTTTTTTATTAAATCATTGTAAGTAACTCTCTTCCAAGACTTTGTGCTGGAAGTACGGTTTTACAAGCCAGCTACCCAATGTTTATAATAATTACAAACTTACATTACCCCTCGAGCTAAAGTTTCCATATTTAAGCCAATTTTCTCTGGTCTTCTTTTCTCCAGAGGCAACGATTCGTTTCTTGAAGGCCAAGTTGAGGGTGATGCAGGAGGAACTCGACAGTGTATCACAAGAGTGTAATCAACAGGTATGTTGTAGATTATCAGTTTGAAGAAGTCCTCACACTATCCATTCGCAAAATGCCTTAATAATTCACAGAGAATTAGATGAACTATATCCAGTTTCTTTTCAATTGGTGAAGAAATATTTTTAAAAAAATACTATGGAAATTTTTTTTTTTCGAGAACATTTTTAAAAATGGAACCAAGTCATTGTTCATTACTGAATATTCAGATTGGTGTAAATATGTATGAGGTAACTGCAATAGTTTTGTCTACCAAGTACACTGCTCCCATTAAATTTGCATGTCTGAATTGATTAGGAAATGATTAAGCTGCTCTGAAAATGTAAGATTACAATTTTGTCCTTGGTTTCAAATTACTCCACTATCATTTTTCATTTATATAGATAATTAATATCCTCATAGATAAAATGGCTTAATTTTGAACATTGAGCATTGTTTTGTCTTCTTCTTATATCTTTACAATTAATCAAACTTACAGGTAATACAAGTCTATTTTATCGAAGAAATGTTCAATAATTGAAAAGTTAATTAACTTTCCTTTTTCTATCCTATGGTTATGAAGTACGATCTTGTCTTTATTTTCCAACTTATTTGGGTTTTTTTTTCACTGTGTCTCTAATCAGATTTCTCTGTTTCATTGAAATCAAACGTTATTGATGCGTGAATATCAAATTGGCTGTAAATTTCTCTTGTGATAATGGAAAATGTTTACAGTAAGAAAAAGGTAAATTATTAATTAGGCATGAAACTGATCAGAAAGACTTAAAAAATATGTGTAAGATTTGTTCCAACTGTTAGAAACTTTATATCAGTAGTAACTTTTGCTTCAGTTGTAACCAAGGAACCCCCACACCCCCCCCCCCCATCTCCTCTCTTAATAAAGTCTTAACATTTCCCAGTCTTGCATCCTCAAGTTTAAATCTCTTTTTAAGTCAACAAAAACTTGAATGCCTGATTATCAAAAGAAAACAATTTAGTTTACAAAAATGAAAACATTGCGTTATAAGAAAGTACTATAAATATTACTTTAGTGGTTATGATTTGATGTGCCAGGCAAAATAAAAGCTCATTGGCATCTTTTGGATTTGTGTTGGTTGGTGTTGGTTGGAATAGGGACTTCTTAATAAGGAGACCTTTCAAAAAAAAATAGTAGTATGCTTTCATATGTAATGATGTGAATCTCTAGTGTTGCTAAGTTTGGCCACTTTAACTTTTGGCCACTTTTGGCCACTAAGTTTGGCCACTTTAACACTTTAACTTTGGTCTGATTGACCTGGAAGGGAAGTTTATTTTTCTAGAGCAGACTGCTGTAGTCTTAAACCATCGAATGACAGATAATAATTAATCATCGACATAGTCTACCTTGGAAGATTGCTTCGTATTGGCCACAACTTTAACCGGTGCTGAAAGTTGCTCTCCAAAAGTACATCTCTGAAATCTAGAATTCCTCCTACTTGTTCTGTCAGTAGATTTCTAAGACGGATCAAAACGAACGTCACCGATTTCTTGAGAATGGAAGTCATCTCCGCAAGTGATAGATAACAGGATTGGTTCGCATCAGAAAGTGACCAGTACCAAAATTGTTTCTGGCAGATCTGTTACATCACTCCGTGTAACTAGAAGCGAATAGCATGGTTTATTGCCATGCTGTAACGTTTTAAAGCTTTGGTTTATTAAGGTATCTGGCAACAGCCAGTTGAGAGTAATCATCGCAGTAGAAGATCTGAAGAGAATCTGTTCTGCTTTATTGCAATGAACAACTCTAGAATAATAAAATGTCTGAGAGGAGTGCATCTGCCCTTGTAAGAAGGCTTGAGTTCACAGAAAATTGACTGCCAAACAAATGTTTCAAAAGTATTCAACCACTTCTTCAAGGTAGAAAGGGTGTCACCTTTTACTGTTTGTCGTAACGGTAGATCTATTGCATAAGGTAGCAGAGAAAACTGGTCTCAATAATGTTCCTGTTTTTACTTTTGTTTGGTTTTTTTCTGTCTTTTTCGTTGTTTTCTTGGTCATACAATTTTGACCACAAGCTTGTAAGAAATTTCTTTAAACATTGTTGTGTTGGGTAGTGTTTGGATGGTTGCATTGTTTTGAATATTAAAATAAGGTGCTGTCTGTCAGCCTGGGATATGTGGTGCTGTTTTCACAATTGTAATTGTTAGTTTAGTTACTATATAGGATCCAAAAGCCAACCTCGTCGTCCAGGGCTGTCAGAAGAGGGATAAATGTGAAAGAGGGGGGTGGGGGGAGTGGGCACAAACTTCCAGGGGAATTGGGACATGTGACTTCATTTCAGTGGGCAGAACAAATAACTACAAATAAACCATTTGTGTATTCTGTACCTTGAATTTCAGTATCTGAATGTTTTTCCAACAAAAGTGTACTCTTTAATTAGAATCAATATTAAGATTTTCAAGACAGGGCTACTTTTTTCTTATAACAAAAGGACATTTCCTAATTACAGAAAGATGTAAAAAAAGTGGCATATTTTATTAACAAAAATGAGTATTCTTCATTAATTTTTTTGGAAAAAGGACACTTCTTACTTATGACAAACGTTACTTTCCTAGTTTTTACGAAAGTGGGGGGGGGGGGAAGGAAGGGTGTGTGGCCCCAGGCACTGCTGTCCCTGACATTATCTGATAAGCAGACATGAGTTCTACTTAATGAAGGCATCCCAACCAACTATCAAATTAGTAAGAAATGGAATCTCCTTGATAGTGAAACCCTAACCAATTACTTGTTTGCTGTTTGTAGGAAGAATCTAATGCCAAACTGGAGTCAAAGGTCAAAGACTTGGAAGATGAAAGAGGTAGACTGAACCGGAGTCACCAGAGTCAGGTCAGCCAGATCGATAAATACAAGAAACTGGCAGAGGAAGCTAAGAGAAAGAATGATGGACTGGAAACACAGTTATCTGGACTCAGAAAGGTAAGCATGGACTGGAAACACAGTTATCTGGACTCTGAAAGGTAGGTAATGACTGGAAACACAGTTATCTGTAGGCTGACATGTTGGCTGTGGGCTGACATGTTGGCTGTGGGCTGACATGTCGGCTGTAGGCTGACATGTTGGCTGTGGGCTGACATGTTGGCTGTAGGCTGACATGTTGGCTGTAGGCTGACATGTTGGCTGTGGGCTGACATGTTGGCTCTAGGCTGACATGTTGGCTGTGGGCTGACATGTTGGCTCTAGGCTGACATGTTGGCTCTAGGCTGACATGTTGGCTCTAGGCTGACATGTTGGCTGTAGGCTGACATGTTGGCTGTGGTCTGACATGTTGGCTGTAGGCTGATATGTTGGCTGTAGGCTGACATGTTGGCTGTAGGCTGACATGTTGGCTGTGGGCTGACATGTTGGCTGTAGGCTGACATGTTGCCTGTAGGCTGACATGTTGCCTGGAGGCTGACAAGTTGGCTGTGGGCTGACATGTTGCCTGTAGGCTGACATGTTGGCTGTGGGCTGACATGTTGGCTGTAGGCTGACATGTTGGCTCTAGGCTGACATGTTGGCTGTGGGCTGACATGTTGGCTGTAGGCTGACATGTTGGCTGTAGGCTGACATGTTGGCTGTGGGCTGACATGTTGGCTGTAGGCTGACATGTTGCCTGTAGGCTGACATGTTGCCTGGAGGCTGACAAGTTGGCTGTGGGCTGACATGTTGCCTGTAGGCTGACATGTTGGCTGTGGGCTGACATGTTGGCTGTAGGCTGACATGTTGGCTCTAGGCTGACATGTTGGCTGTGGGCTGACATGTTGGCTGTAGGCTGACATGTTGGCTCTAGGCTGAAATGTTGGCTGAGGCTGACATGTTGGCTGTAGGCTGACATGTTGGCTGAGGCTGACATGTTGGCTGTGGGCTGACATGTTGGCTCTAGGCTGACATGTTGGCTCTAGGCTGACATGTTGGCTGTAGACTGACATGTTGGCTGAGGCTGGCATGTTGGCTGTAGGCTGACATGTTGGCTGTAGGCTGACATGTTGGCTGTGGGCTGACATGTTGGCTGTAGGCTGACATGTTGGCTGTGGGCTGACATGTTTGCTGTAGGCTGAAATGTTGGCTGTGGGCTGACATGTTGGCTGTAGGCTGACATGTTGGCTCTAGGCTGACATGCTGGCTGAGGCTGACATGTTGGCTGTAGGCTGACATGTTGGCTGTGGGCTGACATGTTGGCTGAAGGCTGACATGTTGGCTGTGGGCTGACATGTTGCCTGTAGGCTGACATGTTGGCTGTGGGCTGACATGTTTGCTGTAGGCTGACATGTTGGCTCTAGGCTGACATGTTGGCTGTGGGCTGACATGTTGGCTGTGGGCTGACATGTTGGCTGTGGGCTGACATGTTGGCTGTGGGCTGACATGTTGGCTGTAGGCTGACATGTTGGCTGTAGGCTGACATGTTGGTTCTAGGCTGACATGTTGGCTGTGGGCTGACATGTTGGCTGTAGGCTGACATGTTGGCTCTAGGCTGACATGTTGGCTGAGGCTGACATGTTGGCTGTAGGCTGACATGTTGGCTGAGGCTGACATGTTGGCTGTGGGCTGACATGTTGGCTCTAGGCTGACATGTTGGCTCTAGGCTGACATGTTGGCTGTAGACTGACATGTTGGCTGAGGCTGGCATGTTGGCTGTAGGCTGACCTGTTGCCTGGAGGATGACATGTTGGCTGTAGGCTGACATGTTGTCTGTGGGCTGACATGTTGCCTGGAGGATGACATGTTGGCTGTAGGCTGACATGTTCGCTGAGGCTGACATGTTGGCTGTAGGCTGACATGTTGGCTGTAGGCTGACATGTTGGCTGAGGCTGACATGTTGGCTGTAGGCTGACATGTTGGCTGTAGGCTGACATGTTGGCTGTAGGCTGACATGTTGCCTGTGGGCTGACATGTTGCCTGTGGGCTGACATGTTGCCTGTGGGCTGACATGTTGCCTGGAGGCTGACGATAAAAACCCTGGAACAATAATATTTGAGTAGAGGAGTGAAGATGTTTTGATCGAGTACAAATTGTGGTTAGATTGTGGCATGAATGTCATACTTTGTTTCCATACCTACAAGAGAATCTGCTTTCTTGCACGAATTACTGATCATTTTGAAGACATAATAATCACTAGCCCAAGCCTATAAATATTTTGTGGAGTGTACACTTCTAGCATAGTTCACATAGAAGTTTCAGGGAGGCATGTTGTAAATTTCTAGCATATTCAGCTTGAAAAAGCATACATGTGCATGTATTTGTGGCAAAGAAAAGTAAAACCAGGTTTATTTTGACACAACAGGACCCAGGGATTATCTGAATGTGTATCAAGTAACACAGAATAGCCCAGTTTCTTATAACTTTGTGTATAGTTTGCTGTTGTATAAATGGTCTGTATATAGCACAATTCATGTCTGTTAAGGTTTTAGTGGTTGGATGCCATATCCGCATACTAGAGTGCAGATAACCCAGGCAGTATCTACTTCAAAACAAACCAACAACTTCCTCGCTCCCCAGGAATTTCTTCCTACGTAGAAATTTTTTAGAATTTATTGACCCTCAGCATGACACCATTTTGACAAACACACTAATGGCAAAGGTTAATCTCCAACCCTCCTTCCCCTTAAACTCTGTACCCATGACTAAAACCAATGAAACTTGGACAAAATTGAACTTGATTTATATGAGGTTTTCTTCCTACCCGTTTACACTTTTAATTATTTTTACAGGAATTGGAAACGATTAAAAGATCTCAAAAGTCTTCAGCCTCCACTCACAGCGCCACAGAAGTCAGGTTAAACAGGGCTCTGGAAGAAGTAGAGAAATACAAGTCCGAGTTACAGAGAGCAAAACTCTCATCAAGGGTGAGGTTTTCTTCTTTTTATTTAGCTTAGCGAGGTTTTTTATACGTTCTTGACTCCGACTTTCTGACAAAGTCAATGTATGTATGTATTTTTGTATGTATATTAGATCCTCCTGCAAGCAGGAACATGCGAAGAAGCCATCATTGGTTTATCAAAGCCGCAAGCTTTTTGTCAACAACTCTGTAACTGGACGACATACATTAATCTTGGAGTGACTCGAACTCGGGACCTTATGATTGAAAGGCATCGGCGTTAACTACTGAGCTAACACTCCTAACATCACAATGTGATGTAGTCTTGTAAGCAATATTTATTGCATTTGTGTAATGTTTGTGTAAATTATTATATCGTACCTTACAAGCAATGTAAGCTTGCTGTTTAAGTGCTACTAGCCGTTGCAGTTAATACTAACATCTTACCAAGTGCACTGCTCTTACAAACCAATATCAGCAGCTTTAGCAGATTCCTGATAGGACACTCTTATAGCAGAGGTACTTGAACCTAGCCTAATTTAAATACATAACTCTGGTCACAGCTTGTTCGCATGTCATCAAGTAATTAGTCCAGTTATTAAATGACTGCACCATTCTTCGGGGGTTGGGAGGGGATGTGAGGGGTTGAGTGGGGGGGGGGGAGAGTTGCTGGTAGGAGAGAATGTATCATTTGTTGGAGACAAGAATATACATGTGTTCATCAGTGTAGAATGTGTACATTGAACAATGGTCACTGGTATAGAAAAAGAGTTAAATGAATCAATGCAGTAATATTATCACTCAAGTTGACTGCGACACTACCCATGACCTCTAACAATGACATTTCACCAGCTTGATGGTATTCGTCATTCGATTGACCATGCTTCGTTTGCCTGTGTCCATCTCATAATGTAACTGTCTGATTTTTGCTAAGCAGGTCAATTATGTTAACAAAATGAAAGAACATATTGCCGAGAAGTTGAGTAAAAGAGTTGCAGAAAAAGTTATCGGTCAACATCGATATCGTCAGAAATCATCAGGGCATCAGGAAATACCTGAGCCTGCTCTCTTTCATGCCTTGACTTCTTGGTTTTATTTACCTTAACCAGGTTCTTCTAGAAGCCAATCCTTATATTTGCTTTTGATTTATCTATCTGCCTGATAATATTTTTGACTTGGCACTCTTTCTCATCTCTGATAGGAATCGTCGGAGGGCGACAAGAGACGAACTGAACAGCTCTTGGCAGAGAATAGAAGATTAGAGAAACAGAAGAATGAGTTAATGGCAGGATTTAAAAAGCAGCTTAAACTGATTGATGTTCTTAAAAAACAGAAGGTATATTGATCATTAATTGATATCATTGATCATTATTGCTATATATTGATCATCATTATTCATCAATCAGGAGAAAACAGAATTCTGGTTTATTTATCCCTGGAAATTTCTTTTTTGGGGAGAAATATTTTCAATGCATCCTGGGCAGCATTTGAGGTTGACATGTTTCCTACCCAGAGTGAACTTGAAGCAAACAGGTGTAATGTCATGGAAGCACCCTGACAAATTTCTTGTATGTTTCTCCATTGAAATTTACATGCAGTTTTCTATGTCAAAATTGGAATTCATCACAATACGAACGCACTACAGTCATTGGTGTATAGTTGACTTCAGATCCACTAGGTAAAACTGTAGCCCTATCCAATCCAAGGTCAAATAATAAAGTGAAAATAGAGAAAAACAAAACGGTTTGCTGCCGTTGTGCAATTATGACATCACACCTGTTTGCTTCAAGTTCACCTATGGTACAATATGTGATGATCTCAATTTTAAATGTCACGATAACGCATTGACACAAACTAAGGAACAGGACAAACGTTGTACGCATCACTGTACGTGACTGTATTGGGGGCATGATATAAAGTGTAACCTTTGTCAACACTTGAACATGATTGATGGCTGGAAAAGCTGTGTAGATGCCTCTCCCCTATCAGACCATAAAATAAAAAAATCATGCCATGATGGTTTGAACATAGTTATAATGAGTTGGTTAATGTTCCAATCATGTCTTATTTTTTAACTCTCTGGATGTTCTACTTGTGTTTCATGGTCATTATTCACCCAAAAAAAACCAGCTCTCAGAGGAAGCTTTGAAAGGTGAGAATGTCTAAAAGTTAGGCCACACTTGTTGTGCAATTCCATGTAGCAGTTGATGCTTGTATAGGTCAGTGTGACAGTTGGATGGTTGCTGTCGGTAACTGTGTTAATATACAGACTGTCATTCAGCCATCACTCCAGTGGATGTTTGCAACTACTGTATATATAGCATGTTATGGCTATTGAGCTGTCACACCGGTGAACTGTCACACTGGTGAACTGTCACGCTGCCTGAGATTCAACCGTCAATCCATTTTGGTTGACGACGATGATGATGAAATCAATTCATTGTTTTCCTTTGTCAATGAGGTGCATGTGTTTCTCCCTCCATTTTGTATTCCAAGTTGAATGGTGTACTGAATTGCACAGGTAACTGTCACCTAACTTCATGAGTGCTATATCTTATAATACTGAAATGAAACATCAATTGCCCTCCAATAGGGCTCTTTACAGCTAATGTATTAATTAATGGCTACAACACCCTTTCATTTTTCAGATGCACATCGAAGCTGCCAAAATGCTTTCTTTCACTGAGGAAGAGTTCGTCAAGGCCCTAGAGTGGGGATCATAATCAGAGGTTAGAATGCAGCAGGATCATTGAAGCGTTGATGTCCATGAACTTTCAAAAGATGATGGTTGAATATCCGATGTGGTGGAGCTTCCACGTTGAGCTCCGGTAAAAACCTTAGATGAGTATTTGGTTACGTGAGTGGTCGTGGAGATGTAAGAGGAATGGATGTGCTCGAGATGAATAAACACCTGAGGAGAACATCAAAAACTTTAAAACCAGTCAAATCCTGTGATGGACTTTAGTTGATGACGTGGTAGTCATAGAGCCACGTGAGAAATGTCTTTTTCGGCAAGTGAAGGAATTGAACAATCAGAAACTGAGATAGACATTTGATGATGAGGCTCTGATCCAGGCAATTATGAGAAATACACTCCTTGTTGGGAAGATGGTGGACTTGACCAGCAAGAAGCTATGAAGAACAATCCAAATTTGTAATGGACAGATATTCTTAATTGAATACTGATAAACGGAAAGGATGTTATGGGGGCAAAACAGAGGACTGGGGGGGGTGGGGGGCTGGAGAAACCTTGCAAACCCTGTGATGTTATGGAATATAACATACATGGAAGCACTAGAGGTAAACATGTCCCCTTGGGCCTTGGGAAATGAAGGAATGGGGGCAGCATATCATCTTTCTTTTACGGTACCAGACAATGTAAGGTTTAAGTGGAAAGAAAAATATCCCACACTATTAGTTGAAACCCCCTCCCCATTCATTAACTTGTTGCTAATATGAGATACGGTTGATTGAATGAAACCTATTTTGATTAAAGCCTTGGTTCTTCCAAGGTGCTGATCACAGTAGGGGGTGTGTGATGTCACCAGGGTGGATGTACCCCAACAGCTTTTACCTTCCTACTTTGTTATGATTTATTCTTAAAATCTGATTCATTTGATATTTTTGCTTAGCTGTCAATGTGTCCTCAGCATTTTCAATGTAATATAATGCAACTTTTATTTTGTAGAAGTATTATTTTCCTTTGTGAATATGTGACTTAAATATTATAAAGGTAAATGAAAATCTTTTCAGCTCAGTTGGTGTTATTAACATCATTCAAAAGACTGTTGCCAGATGTATTCACAAAATTTGAGAAAAAAAATTCATAACTTTTGCCATACAAAATTGCTATCACAATGTGATTTTGTCCTAAAGAAATATATCCAGTAATATTGTTAAGCAATCAACATCAGCCTCTGGATAATTCCTGTAAATGCTGTAAGATTTGGATGTTTTCTATACCAAAGATGGAATAAGCTTTGATGATGGGAGTTGTTAGATTGTGTCATTTATCTCATCTCACTACATGTTATCTATAGCAAGGTGAGATATTGTACTTGAAATGTGCGTGTTTGTGTGTGTGTGTGTTTGTGTGTGTGGATCAGAGGAGGGGGGGGAGGGGGGGGAGTGAAGGATGAGCAAGGAAGATATTCGCCTCAGATGTTAACTTTTTCACTATTGTTAACAAAGCTAAGATTGGGTCATATATATACTTGGCCAGGTTTAGGGGGTTCTTATTACATTGTTTATAAGGTACCGAGGTCTTTTTTGAAGTTGTGGCGTGTGTGCATGGGACAAAGTTATTTGATGTTTGAAATACAATAGTGGGGAATGGCTACAAAGATGCTCTTAGGAAGGGTAGCATTTTTTTGTACAGTTAATATTCGATTTAGGGGAGGAAGGGGAAGCATTTAAATTTTCACCATGCTGTTTGCCAATTATATTCCTATAGCTGTATGTTTATTGGATGTGGTTGGGAGGTATATGAATGTGCCAGCCCCTGTGTTCATGGCTGTTAACTATAATATCTCAACAGGTTTGCTTGTCATATCTACACATTAGGTGCAGCTGGATTTGTTGTCGTACTATTTTGCCAAATGTTGAAATATTACATTTCACAATTTCAATTGTCATTGTGGATTTGCATCTCCATTGATGCTGCATATTCGTGGAATCCTGAAATGTCATTTTTGGTTTCGAAGATAATCGTAACCTTTGCATTCATGATGGCGTATGTGTGTGTGCGTTTGTGACGTTTGCTGTTAGTGGAGGTCAAAGATCATTTGAAGTAAACAAATGTGAGACATTTAATTCACTCCCCTCTTACCTGTCTCTTTACACTAACACACCTTCCTAAACATATTATTGCAAGGGAAGCTTGGACATATCGCATATTTGGTATGTAATTGTACCACATTGAGTACAAGAAGCCTAATGTTGTGGGCGGAGGTCAATGGTCGTATGAGTTCACCAGGGGTCAAATTAAAAAAAAACCTGTTAATTTTCAAACTATTTCAGCAAGGGCAGATGTCATATTTAGTATGTTGATGTATCACATTTAGTACAAGAAGCTTGTTGTTGAGGTTTGCTCAAAAAAGTTTATGGTTAATGCTGTTGTCTGTTATGAGATTATTTTCATTGGAAAATTTTGTTTTGGGACAGGATAAGGGTGGTGATTGAACTAGAGAAAAGTCCTGTCACTGAACAGATTAGGCATGAAAAAGATCCAAGTTCATGTTCAAAATATCCTTTATTAACCTTAAATATATTAGAAGCAAATGTAATCTTTCTCTTATAACTATCTGCATCTAAGGAATGGTTAGAAGTACTTAATTCACCTGCTATGGAATGGTTTGTTCTACATAATTAAATAAAGTGGATGTATTTTTTGATACATGTATTGAATTTTTTAAAAACATTTTGTTTGATGAGTTTTCTGCAAGCTGCCTTACAAGGTAGGATATATTTTGAGGAAAAGAAAGCAGTAGTTGGGATTGAACCAGGGACCTGTTGCCAAAACTTTTTCTCTACCACTAGACCATTAGGTGGGAGAAAGCTTTTGCTTGCTTTTCAAATATTTAGAGATCCAGTTGTTTTGACTTGGAGTTTTTATAAAACATTTTCTCCACTGATCCTTGTCAGGGAGAGGGAACCTTGTCAGGGGGAGGGGTGCCGGCGAATTTCCTTGGCGGCTTGGGAACCTTGTCAGGGGAGGGGTGCCGGCGAATTTCCTTGGCCGCTTGGGAACCGGGAGGGGTGCCGGCGAAGTCCTTTTCCAGCGATCACTCACCCTGGACTTGAACCGAGCCGATCAGAAATGATCATTTAATCGTAAGTTTTTCTTCTAAAATGGAACAGAGGGTGATAAAATACTGCCCGATACTGTTGTTTTAACTGGTTGTTGTATATTTATAGTTTTTAACCCCAACCGCGCTGCGAAATGAGCTAAGCAGATTCAGGAAACGTTGCCTTGACCATTACTTTAGCAACTAGGCAATCAAAAGAATTTAGATCTTTAAAAAAAAGTGTTACTCTATCGGTAAAGAAACTTGGTTATATTGTAACAACACCATTGGGTAATGACATCTTCAACTGTTGTGGAAATGAAAACGCACTAACCAACTCCCTCCGTCCCCTTACCAACCTCTTAGCAATTTAATCACAGAAGTCCCTTCATGTTAAATGTAATAGGCAGTGCTACATAATAATGAGAGAGGAATAACCCTAATGTTAGCATATTTATAAGGCTTTTTCAGGCCTAAAATGTGATAGAACTCAATTGGTGCTAAAACCTCCCCTGGGACCCTGGATGGCTATTAAAGGCTTCCTGTTAAAATCTGAGAAAATAGATCTTCCCCAAAATTTGGTAAAGCAATATATAGCCTTATAATTTTTTCAATCTTTGATCCAACTTCGAGACTTTTTCGATTCTTGCCAAAATCATGCATATGTGATCAGGGGGTCCTTCTGATTCTACAGAAGGGATAAAATCGTTACTATTCATTCCGGCATGCTTTTGTCTCCGTAGGCCAATGCTGATTTCTATGAGGTGCCTTTAAAATGGTAACACTAAAATCCTTGTTTTTAATCAAAAATACGGGGTAAGCAAAAGTTTACGTTTGTTTATATCAATATGCCACCTATCGAAATATAACGGCGTTTTGCCAATATTTATTGGCTCGAAATTAATCGTCCCGAGAAATATATATTTCTGTCAAAGAAGCCTACAGAAAGTCGAAACATTTCAAACACGATAATTTTTTAGCCCAACTTCCTGTTTATAGAGTTTTGCGAAATATTTCGATGGTAATCATACTATAGCAATATAGCAAATATAATTTGCGATCGTTTTAGAGACTAAAAGTGAGAATAATCGGTTTTCAAATTTCCGAGGAAAATGGAAACTTGGTCAAAGCTGTCACTGGGCGTTTTATCAAACCTTGAAAAACTTTCAAATCACGTATCACTGCGTCGAGCGCCCTCTATCGCCCTCTTTTTCGATCGTTTTTCAACTTTCGAGGAACAATAGAAACCCGAAAAACTTTTACGACGAACAAAGGTTTTCAAATCTTTTGTTGTCCCTAAAAGTTTTTCGGGTTTCTATT